>JAPMOB010214742.1:0-30480 GCA_029875015.1 Lepomis gibbosus
TATATATATATATATAGTTGGATACAATTCATCCAAAGTGGTGTAAATCTCATATTTCAAAGATTATTATTATTTTGTGTGGCTTCAAAATCAATGGGAAAGTGAAAGAGTGTTGACAAACTAAATAAAGACACAGTAGATTTAACATGATGCATGTTGCTTGTACTAAAAAAGTCTATGTTTCTTTCAGTGGGTCAAGAATGTCTTCTTTTTATTTCAACAGGAGAAAATAAGGTGTCTTTCTGGAGGAGCTGAGAGAAGAAGGGAGAGGAGTGAGTGAGACCCTGGTTAACTTCTGGAGTGTTAAACAGCGAGGGGTCTTACTCCTGCTTTTCTCTGACATGAAGCTTGGTAGGATAGAATCGACACTGGGGTTGAGCAGGCGGATGAGTGGAGATATGAGGGTCCCTGTGGCGACCTGGCAGGTGCCATAGCAACGGAGGGTAGGTAGATAGGAAGGACAGACAGGGAAAGGGAGAGAGAGAATATCCGTTAAGAGGGGTGTGGGGGGTTGGGACCAGCAGCAAAATCACTTGTGACAGACCCAAACACAGGTCGGCAGCTTTCATGTTGGAGCCTGTGTCTAATCTTTGGGAAAGGAAAGGGGTGAGGGAAGGGAGAGATGCTGAGACAGACAGAGAGAGAGAAGGTGTGAGAAAGCAACAAAGACAGAGATTGTCAATAATTAATCATCAGTTTGTTCGATGCTGTGGTTGTTGAAATGACAGCTGTTTTGATTGACAGATTTGGAGCATTTGATCTGCATTCTATGGCTTTTGCCCCTCTCCTACTGCTAGATGATCTCTCTTGGCTGTATTTCTCTCTTGCTCGCGCTCCACTCGTTTTATCCTGTAAATCCCCCGCAAGTAGCATAGCATCTATTGCATGGCAGTTGTATCTGCAGGGCAAAAAGCACCTCCCTGCAATGGAATTTGGTATTTACAGGGTTGTTCTAGGTAATGTGTACTACTCATATAATACACTAACGGACAGGGTGTACTCATGTTCTTTGAGTGGAGCAAGATACAGTATATTTGGAAATGTATACTTAATGATAAATTATGTGTTACTGTGAATATCCAACAGTTTGATCCAAGTAGATGAGCTGAATGAGACAAGTATTTAAATAGTAGAGCTGGGAATTTGCCAGTGGAGTTTCGGAGGAGTAATGTGAAGTATAGGTAGTGTAGGTATCTGTGAAGCTTGTTAGTGGATACTTCCTTATTTTATTCTGCGTGTTACACACTTAAACCGCTCCACAATCAACCCACAGCATATACCACCAGGACCGTAACATCTAAACAGACATCATGGACAGGATCCAGTCGAAATGTGGTGCAATGTGTCTGTCGCCATCTGCTGATTTGCCACATTGGAAAAGTTATTTCCAGTGTAGTAGCATCCGCGGATGGTGGGAGTCCATCATTCAGTGAGACAGTGAGTGTTCCCTACTAAACAACGCCTTCATTGACCTAATAACTGGCAGCCTACTCAGTCACCAGCATGTTGAGTAGTATTCATTATTCATGCTCATTAAATTCTGGGCCTCATACAAGCAAAGACTGCCAGCTTGCTGCCAAACTGTGTTGGTTTTGTGATGTGCCCACTTGAGACTTGGGGATTTAAAACCAGGACACCACTTCTGAAAAACTAGCATACAAATACCCAGAATTCATTCTGCTTCCAGTTTAATTTGATCACATTTGACAAAATACACAATTATACTCACCTCCATTCTTTTGCCATGAAAAGGATTTGGAATTAATAAATGGGAGAAAATGTGCACATGCTTCCCCATGAAAGGAGATTTGGAGTCAATACTGGCTGTTTGAATATGCATATTCATAGTTAGTAGATCATATTTTTCTTTTTGCCACACTCTATTCCACATCATTTATTCTGCGAGGGAATGGAGCTTGTCAACAAAACCTTTTTTCAATGAAAGGCATCTTTGAAGCGTTTAAAACACAAGGTGTTGCATCACATCCTATTCAGTTGTTTTTCTCGCAGACAGAATCGTCAGTCCTTCCATCTATCTGCATCACATTTGTGATTTTGGAGTGAAAACAAAGCACAAACTCAATATCTTAAGGCACTGTATTTGTATCTCACGTTAAGTCGGTTTTAGCACGGCGGTGATCTTGAATAGACGTGGTGTTTACTTTGTGCGTGATGCCAGCACTACTCCAAAAATGTTGATTTGTCATGATCTCAGCAGACAATAAAACACTGAAGGTTCGACATATGCTTGGAAGGAGCCATGACAAGATGAACCTGAAATGGTGCACTTGAAAAAGAAAACTGCTATAAATGCTCATCCTGCTTACAAAGAGGGAAACAGCAATATATTACGCCTGTGAGGAAAGGAAGCAATGTTTTACATGCATGCTACATACAGAGCAAAAGTGTTACAAGTGCACTATGATTTGAAAAGGATAATTTTTCATACACTTCTCAGCCAGCAAGGATGTGAAAAAGAGGCAATGACAGATAGGAAACAATTATTTATCAGGACACACATCCAAAAAGTACTGGCAGCTGTCTGCACCATTTCCAGGAGTGCAGGGCCATCCATATTTGTCTCTCCTATACTCAAATCCCCAAGAAAAATACCCACAGTTCCAGCACAGAGAGAGGATTACTGCTTTCCCATATGTTGTCCTGTGCGGACACAGCCATATCAATCTAAGCCTGGTCAGTTGCTCTTTCATATACTCCTAATGTACTGGAAAGCCTTCCACAGTCGGCTGCCCCTTACTGTTGGTCCTGAACAGGTCTCAGTCCCAAATTCCACAATGGAGAACAATCAGGCCTTTCTGTTGGATTAGGAAAGGAGGAGGGGTCAAAGCCCCTGGTGGCTGGTTGTAGTCTGGTAGGGTTATGTTTTAATACTGAGACACTTCAGGGCAGGTTCTTTATGCGGGAACTGTGTCAGAAACAAGAGGTCTAAATAAACAGTGAGGCCCACCGGAGCCCTTTCATTCATCATGGCCTCCTTTGACAGCGGCGTGCCGAGGAATCATCTGGAATCATCTTCTGCGGGCTCTGGCGAATGTGAGCTCCCTCTCCTCCCGACCTCGAAACTGAGGCCAGCCACACACACACACACACACAGACAAGAACAACAGGAACGACTGTACAGTGCTGAATATGTACGTGTGTGGTTCATGTGAGGTTATAAATAAGCATATTATTAAAACATGCACCAACCATCACCACTAGCCAAAACACACAGTAACAGTCATGTTGAGCATTATATGGGACTTCTTTGATGCACCATTCACCATGTTTGTAAGAGATCAGTAGTTATGCCTAAATCGCTCTATCTATCATGAGCAGATTCCAGATGACAGCACCAGTTTTATGAGTCACAAACTAACAATAGGCTCACTTGTGAGACATGAGCTCAAATATTAGTTTTGAGCCTGTTCTTTGAATTTCTGGGGTTAGTCTGGATTACTACCTCTAATCTAGGCACTGGTACGGTAGGGAATTTCCTGGACTCAATGAGATGGGAGTGTTTCCGAACAAACAAGACTTCAAAGGGTGTGCGCTCTGCAGAAAGGTAAGGTTGAACGCAAACATGTATTCATTTAACAATTTTTTTTCCTCCCCACAAAAGCATCTCTCTGCTTGGATCAAAAGCTTAACCTTTTGGCCGTGGAGAATTCCGTTGCTGGGTTTGATTTCTTAAAAGTCAGCGAGCTCAATAACTTGTGGAGGGCGCAGACTGCTGCCTGAAATGCTACTCGTTTGGAGATCGAAAGGAACAAGCTATTTCAGTCTGAAACAACAACTGCCAATTAGCTCCACTGCACGTGAATTCCTTTAACAGATGTAAACTACATCAGTTAATTTTGACCGTTCTGCCAACTCAGGTAAGAGAAACAAAATTGTCATGTGGTTGCTGTAAAAAAATGTTGACTGCAGAATGGATTTGGAATAAAGCTAACAGATTTTTAGTAGTACATAGTGAAGTGTACTTCCTAAAGCATCTGTTCTAAGACAAGGAAACTCTTTTTAATTCCTTAGTCACAAACCCCATCCAGTTTAGCAGCCACTTAATTGACATTTTGTCCTGTGGCTGAGAGGGCTGTAAAATCCTATTTCTGGAAACTGGTCTTTCCTTTAAATGGTTGCATGGTAATGTACTTAATATAATTACTGGATAAGCTTGCAATAACCTAATGACATGCCACACTAATGTTTTATGATCTCTAACAGCTCAGTTCCGCCTTTGAAATAGATGATCTTCTATTGTGCTGTTTTTAGTCAACTCCACACATATTTTGGGTGGGCAAGACTAAATCCGGGGGAGGTTCTGAGGAATTCATAAGAAATAATTAAGAACAGATTTGGTATGCTAAGCTCCTCCAGTTGAGTTAATGGGATATGGACCAAAAAGGAGAGATGGGTAAAATGCCAAAAATACATTGAATTTGCTGTTTAATAGGCCTGGAGTCAGCTGCCTTTTCCAGTTATTCAAGTGAGGAGAAAAAAATGAGCTGATGTTCAATTAATTCCTCATATTGTAACTGCTTACAGCAGTGCATGCAAATGCTTTCATCACTATACACATATACATTAGAGAAGATTATCATAATCGGCTAGCACAGATTGCATTTTTAAACAACAGAATGCATAGGGTTACACCAAGACAACCAGTTTATGTACTGTGCTAATTATTGTACCAATGTCAACTTGAAACCAATTTTACAAAGAAATGAAAATGACAAAAATGTGCTCACAGCATGAAACATATAAGATGTCAGACAAGTGGAAACAAAAAGCATTTTGCTCTGATCATAATTGTCAGACACCTTCTTTGTCTCAAACATGCCTGTATGAATGCAGTGACAGCAGACATATTTCCACAAAGAGCAATGTGGTATGAAAGCAGCGTAAAGACTAGTTCAATATCATACACAGAGTTATCACACTGTAGCCTGTATCCAGTAATCTAAGATGTCGCAGGCAGGAGCAGTTTCACACGGGAGACAGCCGTGATCTGTGTCAGGCAGTTTCCGGCCGCAGGCGAGAGGTCATGACGGTTGACTTCATCTCCCTCCTCTGGCTTCCAATCACTCAAACATAAATCAATACTGTTAATAACTGTTTGAACGATGTCTAAATGGGATATCTTTGCTTGAAGCGATATTAAAAGATATCCCCTCGCCGGTCCCCTCACTCACTAATTCACTGAAAAGAGAAAGAAAATCCCTGATATGTGTGTTCCAGACTCCAGAAAGAATTTATTGGACACAGTCTTTTTATATCTCCATCAGATTTATTAGCACAAGCTGTACTTTGATTGTTTGCTGATGTTAATTAGATGCAATACCACATTGGTTCAGATATTACATTTTTCAAAAGACCACTGTACTTCCCACCTGTATAATTCAATTAATGCGTAGACTGAATCCAGTTGACAGTATTTGAGTTTAATAAGTAGCAAGTAACCTATTTTTCTTTCATTTTTTTTCTTCAAGCATCTTCATTTTTATAAAACATAGAAGCCTAATGTGAGACTTATAGTTTACCAATCTTCACAGATGACTGCCCCTTTTAATATTGCCCTTCAAGGCAGAATTTCAATTTAAGTCTGATCACACAAAATAAACAGACGTCACACTGATGATGGCCTGCCTTGACAAAAAAAAAAGGAGCTCAGGGTGAGAAATGATCAGGTTTGCGAAGGTCAAAGCCACTGACTGTGTGAGCGACACATCTTGGATATCATTCAAATTAACCATTAATTAGCTTTCACACAACTGTAGTAATAACCTACATACTTCGACATCAGCTAAGGAACATTAAGTGTTTTAAAAGCTGTTTCTGCAGTCATGTGACCTCTATCTCATCTTGCTTTCATTTTCTACAGGGGTATGCATCGCTGGGCTAAGCGTATTTACTCTGATAGGGCTGCCACAATGGAATTATGTGAGCTTGTAAATAGAGTTAGCTCTCAGCTGATCTTGGCTTTTCATTATTAAGGTGGAGGGTCTGTGAAAGAACTGCAAACTGTTTTGCTTTATGATCCATTCTAAAACCCATTGAAATGATGGCCATAAAATAATGCCATTACTACTATGTATAAAAACCTTAGTGCTCAGCGATGCAGGATGATCATCAGGACGATTTGTAGGCTAACAAAGTCTCAACAAAGAAGTAGCTACAGCATAATGAAGGTAGAATGACGCATGAGGGTAATGTGACAATACGCTTTTATGTGGCAATGTAATGCATAAAGTATGGCAGGTGTGTTTGTAGGACAGTGAAAGGGATTATGCTCAGTAGATTCTGGTCAGGACATATTGTCCAATAAGCAGTTCTACTTCACCTACATATTTAATTTGTAAAAAATATTAAGTGTCCCAATTCTCTGATGTTTTACGCTATAAAAGTGTAAATGTATGAAAGATATTTGACATCAATCACATATTTTTTTAAATTACAATGAAAGCAATACTGACCATTACAAACAAACAGTCCAATGTAAAATAGTACACAATTCAAATAAGTGTGCTGGTGCACAAACATATCCTTTGCCTTCAGCATAAACCTTGTTCATACCCTGCAACACATTGATATCATGGATGTGTGAAAGCACTGCATGAACATCAGTGGGAAGAAGCGCTCAGATTCCTGAGAAATTGACATTGTAGAAACACAAAGCTTCAGCCAGCACTAACAATGTGATCAGCAATGATGAAAAGAACAGGTAATCTTTCATTTTATTTTATTTTTTTTCCATCCAGAAGGAGGCTTTTATTTTTCCTCCCTTTAAACCTATTATGCATTGCTGTAAAACTAAGCAATGGTGAAACTATGGTAACAAATAATCTGTTTTGCTTCAATGAAAAGTATGTATCATGGTGGGGGACAAAGCCAGGGATAAACACTGAGGGAACCCTGAACAATGGGCCCTAAGCAGGCGTGTGTCCAAAACTCTGCTGCTCTTTTTGCTCACTGCCATCCATCCCCGTCCCCATGTGGTTCTGTAAAATTGTATTCCATTTCCTAAAAAAAAAACAAAAAAAACAAAAAACAATCCTCAAACTGGTGGCTGTGCTACCTTAATGTGTAACAAAATCTCTCTCTGACAGACATCCAAAGCAAATGTACAACACTGTTCGCCAATTACATTATCATTCTTAGCCATACAAAATGTATGGACTTACAGATTGCTCACATTGTGTCACATTTCATAAAAATACAAATTGGCTTTTGCTTGTATGTAATGAGTATTTATTTTGTTTTCTAATACGGTTTGAGGCATTGTACAGTTGTCTTTATAGCAAAGACAGGGAGAAACAGAACAGATGATACACAAAAATGATGAATTGCTAAAGTATTGAGGGAGATTGAATATGTGATGAATCAGTCAAGGAAACACATTACTTCCTCAGGTCTGGAACTCTCCACACATGGAAATGCCTTTCAAGAGAGCTGTTGATTGCATTTCTTACACAATCAATTGGCTTTGATGCCCAGCACATGTATCATGATTTAATCTATGGTTCATTCACAGCCTTGATGTTATTAATATGGTAATTAAATATTATGACAGAAAATATATCCATAGCATACCAGAAGCAATAACACATCATTTTCGGTCACAATTCATCTTTGATCCCCTTAAGTTTCTGCCTGCATTCACTCCGGATACGATGTTTCACTGTTGTAAAATCTATTTGTGTTATTGTAACACGTTTAAATCCCCAAATACAATAACCCATTAGGTGTTAAATTTCATAAGTACACTCTGTATACACCTGCAGATATCAGCCACCTACAGTCGCCATGGCCAATGTAGGCAAGCGTGCAAAATAAGCAGCTGTGTTTTCCAACTACCCTTAACTGGATTTGAGCGTCTGGGATGGCCCTCCTCCAAAAGAAAAAAAAAGGCTTGAGCACATCTATCAATTTGCAAACCGACTTAAAAGTGTCAACAGTGGCACACAAGCCATAAGAAACATTCTGCTTATCCTACACCAATGCACCCCTTCATGTGATGTAATTTCATTCTCTACAAGATTCTCTCTTTTTGCCCCTCTTCTTCTGTCACTATTGCACAGAGGGGAACAGAGAGAGAAAGCCAATTCCAACAGTGACAGAAAACTGCCCACTCTTTCCCCATAAAATTAGAAAAGCTGTTCGTGGTTTTTTTATCTTTCAGATTTCCTGGGTTTTATGGCTAAATACTAAAGCACTGGAGGCTGGTCATGCTTTAAGCTACTAGAAAAAGTTAAGCTTCAGCGTTGGGCAGCAGAGATATGGGCTATAAGCTGACAAGTAATTAAACTGGCATATCTGTAACAACTGTCATCTCTTATTTCTCCACAGCCTGGACGTAAACCAAAGGCGAGAAAGCCGAAAAGGATGGAGTAAGAAAAAAAAGGTGGGAAGGGGGGGCAGTGGAAGAGTGTGAAAGAGAGAGAGTCTTTACATTGCTGGGCAACTGCAGGGTATATCTCCTGCCGAACAGTTTAGCAGACTTGGGCATTTAGGGGATTGTGGAGGAGATCAAAAGGGTCAGGGATCCTTTTACCAATTAACAGCAGGGAGACGGACATCAAATAAGGTGTAAATTTCAGCTCTGCACTTTTCAGTGAGTCGAGCATGAAATGCATTCTAATGCTTTTTTTGAGTTTAGAGGCGGCTTTTGAACCACCAATGATGTCACCATGGCTCTCCCAAAGACGAGCTTAATCGCCCCTCAGAATGGCGTGCAGCCATCTTGTCCACTGTGTAGGTGTCAAAGGGAGTGTTGAGTCAGTTATTGATAACGGCGGGACAATATGACTCTAGATTTTGGAAATCTGAGAGGAGACAATAAGCTTGCAGTGACAGAGGTTTGACCTCTTGGGTTGTGCAGCAGCATTAGGCTGTTATTGATAAATCTGCAAGCTTCATAAATGAGTGATAACCTGAGTGATTTGTTTGAATGAATCGAATTGTTTGGTTTAGCACTGAAGGCACGTCTTATTGGATTTTCATACTGCACAGTGGGGCAGCTGGTATAAACATTTTCCAGATACCCTGATAAAGTGATCATGAAGCAAAATATATCCAGTGCAGAGCATCACAGTTAGAGTGTTTACTACAGTTCTTCTCTAACACAATATTTTAACTGCATGACTTGACAGCATGGTCAGTTCCATTATGTTTTGTTAAACTGCGGGAGACATAACTATATGACACATTATAATTTAAATTTTATTAATATTTGCAAACAGACCCCTGTGGCACTCCAACCTGATGTTAGGAGCTTCAGTTCAGATTAGAAGCATAAATAATCTCATGACTTGTTATATTGCATAGCTAATGAGATTAGAGTCAACATAGAACTGTGTTGTTCTGTTTTCCTTTTAAAAATACGTATTTGGAACAAAGGACCCAGTGATTTCTTAATTAATACTACACACGGCCTTACCTTACAGCAACCACTGATGCTGCAAGCAACTACTCGAATTTAGGTGATAAACTACAATTTGTCCAACAGCTAACCAATTAATTGTTGTATTTTTCTGGAGTGGAACCTTTCCAGCAACCTCTATTCACCTTGAAAAACATCTGAGCAGCTACTTTTTTTTAGATATACCAAATTGTAGAATGTCATATAAACAAGAGAGAGAGAGCATAGATTGCTTCAAAGTTGTAGGCTCTACTTCAACCCACAGTGCTGCATGGTATGCATCCTGACCTGTTGAGCCACAACACCTAGTTCATTTGTTTTTAAATGGAACTGTAATGTTTGTGGTGAGAAGCTAATTGCTAAAACATGTTAACAATGCAAGCCTGCGGCAGTTACTGAAACGCTTGGAGTATCTGCTTACAGTTCCAGTAGCAAATCACTTGATGGCACTATATAATTTAGTCCAGAACTAAGACCTGTTATTGTTTTGGTGAGAAATGATGGCACACTGAACATATGAGCTTTTTAGTCTAAACAAGCTTGAATATGCTTGTAAAACATATTGTTTCTCGATATGCCACAGAACCTCGAGATAGCCAATCTGGCTGGCTGTATTTAAGAACAAAGACAACGGATTTATATGCATGGGAGCTGACTATCAAAGGCATAGGCGGTTATACAGCATCATCTGCCAATATGAAAACTTTCCACCTGCGTATAATTACACACATTCCTTGACAGTTTTCTGAACAATAACCTCAGGTAGCATCATTAAAATCATCATTTGTATCTAGATGAACATGTCTCCGGTTCACATCCACACAGTCACAATCAGTGAAGCTTCTGCTCCATCTTCTCCTCTCTTTCATTATGCATGCGCTGGGTAGGAGTTAGTAAAATAATCGTTTGTAATTCAATAGAGCAATCTTAACTCATTTAGTTGTGCTAAAGGCTGAGTGAGGGAAAGACAAAGAGCCTCAACATTTTGCCACCGTGCTCATTATGCGTATTTTAGAACAATTTGCAATTCAAGGCCACACAAAGTGGTTGGGAGAGGGAGAGAGAGGTAGGCGCCTGGGCTTCAAAGGCTGCTGCTAGAGAATGACCTCGTACCCCACTTCTAGGGTCGCCACCCCTGATGAGAGCCAGGAAGATGCAATTAAAAGAATTTAAAAACAATGTGTAACCAGAGATTGTGGTGCTTATTATCCTGAGGTGCCTTGCAATATCAGTGACCTTAGCTTTTTTCCCTTTCTCTCTCTCAGGGCACTTATCTATTAAAATATCAGTGTAACCCTTTCACAGGGGTACAATATTATTCTGCAAATGTAGTTTCGCTATGGCTACTAATTGCAAAAGTCATTAAATTGTTCAGTTGCCCTGCTCCTCAAGTATGCTCCAAATGTATGACTACATCACCGGATTTGTAACAATAACTGCGACACATCAGTTCACACATACTGTTAAATAGATCATGGCCACCCTCCACAAACTCACACACACAGGCACACAAAAACCAACAGTTTAATCTTCACATCATATGTTTGCATTAGAATTCCTGTAAATTAAAGCATTAACTAATTTTTTGTCAGTGAGAAGCCAAATATGCATCAGCTCTTAGAATTCACAACACCATGCTCAGAGTATTAAGAATCAGTTGCTATCAAATTATAGTTTACTGCAAAACCCATTATTTCTGTCCTCATATTAAATGTGATGTCTGTCTGTGCAACCCATGTCAGAGTCACTTTGGCGGAACAGTGATGTATTTATTTTTAGGGGACGTGCTCTCTCGCGCTCCCAGTCTCTCTTTCTGCATCTGTCTTCCTCACTCGCTCTCATACAGTTATTGCTGAAACAAATGCAATCAAAATGTCACTGCAGGAATGAAAAGGAGCTGTTTAAAAATGCATCAGGAACCCGCCACAGAGGGTTCATTAATTCTACTCAGGCTGTGTTGAGCAGCCATGCTGAAAGCAGTACTCTGAGACCCTAAACATTCTCCGACACTCCCTTATCTTTATGGTGTAATTTCCCATTTAGCGAGTTAGCACCTAGGGAGAGCACAGTGTTGCTGGTGTAATTGGGCAAATGAGAACACAATACCAAACAAGCTCACTTATTTTGTTTACGGAGGTGTCCCCATTTGAACTCATGTGACACAGCTCTAAGAACTACATACTGGAAGCGAATCTCAAAATTTAACTGTATTTAACTGTCCATTTGTCTAGCAATGTAAAAGCTATCATAGGTCATGCCTCCTGCATAACCTACACTTACAATGATTGTAATATGCTGTCACTTTAAAATGTGAGGAACTATATAACTGTGGATGTGATATGAGTACTTTGTCAAGCCCATCAGGGAAGATAGATGGTGAATTCAGGTTAGTTTGAAGATGCCATCTACATTTTCTCTTTCACAGTAGCTTCCTATCACTAAAGTGATAGAAGTTGAATTACCATACACATCATCAATAACTGAAGCTGTGGTGTCGCTGCATGTGATGGATAGCAAACGACAGGTGGTAAGCTGGTGAGGGTACTCAGTTCCGTCTGCTGCTGTACCAAACTGCTCTCTTTCAATAAGTGATGCAGGCACGCACATGCATGCACACACATGCATGCACACAAGTGTATTTACTTTGCATGAAGCAACATGTATACACAGTCCTAAAAACACATCATACAAAATACCCATGACACACACTCACACAACTGTGTGCTCCCCAACACTTTTTTGACAGACCCAGACACATAAACCCAGAAAGAAATATAAAAGCAGTGCCTGACGCTCAAACACACACCTTCTCACACACAGGTTGTGTTCAGGGCAAAAAGGAAGAGAGCTATTAGGCTGGATTGGTAGTGGGTGGGGAAGGTCTGGTCTAGTGCACCTTATCAGCGCCAGGCCGATTCAGACTGTTCTGACACTGACACAGGCAATCCATCATGTCATCAGCCCCCGCTGAAGCGTCTGTGTGTGTCTGTCACTGTGTGTGTTTGTGTTTGCACTCAGGTCTGAGGCATGCACATGCTTTTGCATACATCCCCATATGTGCATGTGCACAGTAACTTTTGTGTGTCCATCTATATGTGAGTACACAATGGGGTGGTGGTCGGGGTGAAAAGAAAGAGAGGGAGAGATAGAAATAAGACAGAGAGAGAGAGGCTATGCCCAGCAAGCCAGACAGAAAGTAGCGCTTAACTCCAACCTGTCTCCCTGGTCGCTACCTGAGGCCTCAACCCATCAGTCAGTCACAGCCAGGAGAAGTGCACAACCAACTGACAGCAAATCCATACTAACTCTCACAATCTTCCATCATGGCCATTTCACCACACTGAAGTTCCATGGCCTCCAATATCATGGCAGGTGTAAAAGAGCAGTGCGTCTGTCCTCTGCTTTATTATACAGTCAGAATGTCTAGCTGTCATGGATATGTGGCTGTTTCGTTTCCCAAAAGACTGACTTTTTAGTAAGTCAAAAATAAAATAATAGTCACTATATGTGGTTGAAATGATGTGTCATCTCTTTAATATATTATATGTGAGGCATATATTAAGAATAACTTAAATTAGAACAGTTTCAAAGATATAGATGTTGATTTGCACCTTTATGTTTCTACTGATTATTTAACTTACGAATGTTGTGTATTAGTTTGTGCAGCAAAAATGATAGAAAAGTTCATTAGAATACCATTGTTTAAAATGCATATTACATAGGTAGATTATTTCAAAATGTCTTACCCTTGTTATGATTACTCTGTAAACCATAATATTAGTTAAAATGGAAAAATGGCTTGTTGCATTTTGTTGTATAACAAACCTTCTAAGGTCATCCTCATAACACCAATGATAAAATATATATATATATATATAGTATTGGGTAGTCTTAGGGGTAGTATTAATTTCCTCACATTTGTAAAATCATGTGGACAGATATAGGGTGAAATGGTGTAAAACATCATTGACATGACATTATTATTGTTGTTACAGTTGTCTTTTTATGTTCAGCTCCTTCTTGCACTATGTTGCTTTGATTCTTTGTATCTAGCACAATCCAAGAGGTCTAAATGAACTTAAAATGAAATGAAAATAATGTGTTTCGCTGTTTTATTCTGAATTTGATTTGAATATGGATATATTTGATTTCTACTTTACTCATACCATTGTATATCATTGCGGATGTTGTAAGAAGGAACAAGTAGCTTTAGGTTTGGGGAAATACTCCGTTATGTAGGGTTAGTGGCTGATAACGATCAATAGCTGGAATGGAAAATTCTCTGGAGGGCTTCATGAATAGAGATAAGAGAGACGATGAAGCATGTTGTTGCTTTGTTTTGCTTCATTTTGTTTTCAGAAAAAAACCCACCCTGGTCTAACAGTGGAGTACACACAGACACATACAGTACTTTACACACATGGGTATAATGTAACACTCATGCTTCCATGCACATGCAACAAACACACACACTCACACAGTCCAAGTATCAGTATTGTGGTACCTACTGTTCACTGCTTCAGACTTCTCAGGAAACAAATGTGGCCTGTTGCTAACACAAGCAAAGCCCAGCTGTGGCTGGTAGATGCTATCACGTGTGTGTCTGCTTTTTCATTTGAAAGAAAAAGGGAGCGATAGAAAGGTGAGACTAGAGTATGTATGTGTGTGTGTTAAATGTGGCAAGCCCCTTTTGAGGTTGGTGTCAGTAACGTACATGTTAAATGCTATGAGTGCTAGATATTATTACTAAATGTAGGCAGCGGAACGTGGAAAGATAACAGACAGGGATCAAGACATACGAAGAAAAGAAAGAGTTTATAGAGTGGAAAGAGGCAACACTATGTAACCACATTCTAAGGGATTAAGCAGATATCTCAAGTTATTGTTTTGAAGGTAATAAAATGTATATTTTAATAATAAAGATAGATTCATAACATCTGTGAGCCAAATGTGTTCTGATTCTAACTCAAGAGGAATGTTGATTTATTTGAGGATCGAAAAACAGTTCCTTCAGATGACACACTTTCTAAAGGGAGAAGAAAACACGCAATATCAAAAGAGGAAATAAACAAAACTGAGACAAAATTCAAACAAATTCATTTCAACTGTGGCATGTTGAAAATAAACACTGACGTGTTAAATTATTAAAAGCTCTTGCATATTCAGAATGATAATTCAGAGAGTAATACAGTGTGAATTGCAATAACAAAATGTGCGTAAAGTGAATTATGTATTATAAAATTTGTTTTTGTATAACAAATGAACAACATTTCTCTATTTCTGTCCTGCCATCAGATTCAATTAGTGGCAGAATGTCGTCTTCCCAAGTTTTGTTTCTGGTAAGCATTGTTTTGTTTGTTACTTTGTTCTTCTCTCTCTATGAAGAGATCTGTCACACACATTTGCATGACAAGTTTCTCAGTGTAGTGCTTTGAGAGCAGTTTGCTATGACAGTATACTTTTGTCCTTTGATTGTATACTGCATAGCCTGCTGCAGTTTCTGCAATATCTGTATGACTGTATCAGCAATGTCAATGAACAGAGTCGCAGAATGTTCTCTGAAAATGGATTGTATCCTCTAAAAATGAAAACAAGATACAGGAAGCGAATCTGGCAGTCAGCACATTATTTTAGTTAATTATTCCTATTTTTAAAGGCTACAAATCTGTAAATACTTTTTAACAGGGTTGTTTTACCTGCTTCTCTTTGTATTTCATTCTATTATGTTATTATTATTGCATCATCTTATTATAGAAATTTTAATCTGTAACAATGAAACTCTGCATGGTCAGTTTGTGTGGCTGACTGCTGTAAAATCTCTCATTGCACATTTCGGGTTAACAACTCACTGTATGCATCCATGCACACATTGCATGAATGCATTTACACTGACTAACATGTCAATATAATGCATGCAATTATTGTTATAGATCTGACGGGTTCATATGCCACACACATAAACTCCAGGGTTATGCCTAAAACAGCACGCAAGCCTACAGTTGCAGGTTGTTATTTTTTTGTGTGAGTACCATTGCAAAAATAACAGCCCGCTGTGAACACTTGTCTTCCCCAGCCGTTTCCCACTGTTAACCTAATCTTTATGATTATTGCAATGGCTTTAGCAGCAGGCCATGTCTGTCAGCAGACAGCAGCTCTCGCTGTAGGGGATACTCCAGACACACACACTTTGCCTTCAATCAATGGGAAGACAGACAATTAGCAGAGTTTTCCAAATTTTGCATGGCAGTTTTGCTTCATTAGATTGTTTACAGTGAAGAGACAGAGAAGACAGGTGAAAGAGTGAGAAACAATGAGAGGGGAGATTTTTTGTGGCAGGTTATGATAAACATGCTTAAAAATAAAATAAAGTGTATATTATGAAAAAATGAAAAATCTCCACAATTCAGTCATAATAGTTTAATTAAAGGCACAGAAAAGTATAGTCAGACAATATGGACATACAGATATAAGGTAGTAAGGTAAGGTAGTAAAATAAGTATAACTGCAAAAATTCAACAGCATTAGCTATGAAGTAATATAAAATCTAGAGGTGTAGTTACAGTTTTTCTTGTTCAGCATTTAGGCCCCTCATGTTACACCAGTAAAATTACATAAATTGTGTAGGTTCAAAGTCAGTTTTTTCCAATTCTTCCAAATCAGTACAGACATTAATATCGCAATTTTAGGAATGTTTGTTTTTACTAATTATGTTCAGCAGCGGGTGTAGCTCACTGTTTGCTTTTCTCCTCATGTCCCACATGAGGTGTCACAATGAAAGAATTTCTGCCCAGGGCCATTGACCTCTGAGGCCCCTTTAGCACAAGGCAACACTGCAGGAAATCACTGAAGATGGTTCCTGCAGCATTTAGGGAGATAATACTCCTCCCTCCCATTAAAAAAAAATCCCTAACAACAAACAGCCGACTGAGCTAAAACTAAAAGATGGCTGATAAGGTTATTAGCCGCTCATGCTGGGAACAAAGGGTGAGGCCCACAGCTAAGATCAATAGCAGATGTTAGCAGGTAGTCTTAAATAGTTTTATATTACAAATACCCCCTGTCAGAACAGACTAATGCAAAACAAATCTTGTAACAACCCTGGTATATGTGTGTGCTAGCATGTGTTGAGCCCCTACTGGGAAATTTGGCACAACGTGATACAACACTACACATAACCACACTAAATAAAATGGAAAGAGAAGTTGACTGACTGCTTAAGTCACTCAGTATCCCTGTCTTTACATGTGTGTTTACTGGTACTGTGTGTATTGTTATGTATGAGGAGCCAGTTCCCCTCTGCATCATCACAGAGTAGCTTTTCATTGACAGTGCTCAGCCAGGCATCAGCATGCATTAAACGAAGTTTAACATCATTCAAGAGCACGAGATGACCTACTGAGAAAGTACATGAGTAAATGTGTAGCAATACAGCGCTTATTACTGTTCCCCCTCAGGCAAATACCTTTTGCTTAAGCCCCACGCATGGGAACATTTTGTTTTATTACCTTGCAAGATAAGTCGCGAGTGAAGACAGAGAGAGAAGAAAAAAGAGAGAAAGTGGGCTCTTAAGTACCTGGGGAATTAAAATATTCCGGCTCATCATATCAGTGTCTTAGTTCTTGGTTTTCATGTGGGGGGCACGTAATTATAACAGCGTTTTAAAATTGAGCCCAGAAGAAAGATGGGTTCAAGTGCAAATTAATTTCAGATTACCACAACAAAGACAATCAATTCTCAACGAGGACGCCAGCAAAATGCTCTTAAAAGGGCCCATGGTCTCTTCCACACACACTCAACAACTCAAACAATTTGTGAAAAAAAGGCCTACTTAAATTACACTCAAGATCTAAAGCAGTGTCCATGCTTACCTGGTACAGCCTTTGACTCTTTGTTTTTCTCCTCCTCCCTCATCTCATCCCCGCTTTACAACCATTCCTCCCCCAGTTCCACTACCATCCTTTCAGATGTCTCTCTCATTAACAGTCCTATCACCAGTGGACTATGCAAGGCCTCATTAAGGCAGCCTGAAAGCATGAGTGTGCCTCTGACTTTAAAAGTCAAAGTAAAGGAGGAGCAGGTGGTGGGGGGAAATAAGGGATGAAGAGTCATCCTGGCCTGGCAGTGTAACACAAGGTCAACGACAGGAATAGTCCGTCTCGGATCTTTTCAACAGGCTAATTTTCCAGATGAAGTCAGAGTCTAACGTTATCAGCAGAGTTTAAAGGAGAGCAGAAAGGTTGATGATATTCACTGTTAACCCAGACAAATTCACTTCTATAGATTATGGAGAAACTCATTTGTTTGAGTAAAAAGAAAAAACAAACAAAGCTGAAGGCCACATTATTTGTACCTTTTGCCCTAGTTTTTATCTAAGCATTTTACAATGATTTTAAACTTTTGGGCCACATCTTCCTGAAGGCAGAGGACTCCAACAGGAATGTTTCTGAAGGCAATCTCATCTTCAGTATCTTAACAGAGAAGAAAGAAAGGAAGTAGACTTTGTAAGTGGAGTAAAGATATATAATACAACAACATTTCCTTAAAACATTAATTTCAGCCAGTAGGGATAACCTACATTGGACAATTTTGACACTTCATATTGCTCCACCATTCTTTTTTTCTTTTTTTAACATAATGAAATACAGTTGCACCATTTGAACAAGTTGGACCAAATCATTTTCAGAATATTTTCATTCAGGATTAAAATTAGGTTTGGGTAGTGAATATGATTGGCCTCTGACCGAGCATCCATTGTTTCTGTGAAGGAATGGGCAGAGCCAGCAATGCTGCTAGCCAATCCGAAGTTGGGCTCATGCATCATGCCACTATTATCTTAATAATGACCCCAAAATGGCCTAATTCATTAGACGTGGGTTTGCAACACTGGGGATCAAACAACTTTTCAAGAAAGCAAATAACAAGAGAAAAAATGCCACAGATGTGTTTCAAAGACTCATATATTCGTCACAAAAGTAGGAAAACAATATGTCAAAAGATGCACTCTAATGATGCTTCAGTAACTGAATAGGCCCTCCAATGTGACCCCAGTCATTACCTACACTGTTATGATTTGCCAGTTAGTGGAAAATGCAGTGCCAGTACAAGCTACCTGTAAACAGTGAGGGACACATTCCGCATTGCATGTAATGTGATGGCTTTTCTGACAAACGCTAACAAAATACCAAAACTGCTTATGAGCTCTGCATCCTCATTAAGTAAAAAAGGGGTGGAAAAAAGTTCTCACTTCAAACCTTTATGTGGGTAATGCTTTCAACTCCTAACCAACTTAGCAAACTCATTTAGCTCCCAGAAATGAGTTGAAAGTTCAGTGTCCTCAAAACATTTAAGGAAAACTGGTAGTGATACTTCTGAAGGCAGGAATGTGTCTGCTTTGTTTAAACCTTCAGTGTTTGAGCAAAACTCATAAGCTGTTTTCTTTTACACCAAAACAACAACACATGATTGGCATTACATGCTATCAACAGAATTTATAGTAATATATGCGTGGCCCCTACTTTTACATGGCTTAATTCCATGATACCCTTTTGACGCAAATGTGCCACATGTTTTCATGTAACTCCGTCTGAGCTACATGTCTGGTGATTTGCACGATGATGATATAGTACAAAAAGTTAAGAGACAGGAACTTAAGATAGGATGGATGCCTTTGCTTTGAGCAATGTATGTACATACTTAATGTACATGCTATTCAAAATCAGTGTGACTATGTAAATATAACGTGCTTGGTTCTGCCCTTCCACCCATTTTCTTTACCCGCCTCTTTCCTCATTGCTGTCCAACCACAAAATGCATGCACATTCACCAGGTCTCCCTCAACTTCCCAGCCCTCCCAGCTGTGAAAAGGGGTTATCCACACTTCTGTGAACCTGGCTCTTGCCCTGTGTTCCTCAAATCTTTAACTGTACCATTCCTTCCCCCAATCTTTGCTTTCCTTCTTTCTCTCCCTCCCTCACGCCCTCATACCTTCATACCCTGACCCGACATCCCTTCTCCCATTTCTCTCGCCGCACCCTCCACCTATTCATCCTTCTTTCTATCAATCAACGCACCCTGCAAAGAACGGCCTAACCATTTCTCCCATCCTGCGTGCCTCTCCTCAGGGAACCTGTTGTGGAGTAGAGAGTCGAATGGCTGCGAACGCTGAGGGGGAAAGAAAGTCAAGCCTCATTAGATTCTCATTACCTTTGCAAACTGAAAGCAACAGTGTTTTTTTTTCACCATATAATCGCAGCCGTTCAGTGCCCTGGGAATCACTATGAACCCCCCACCACCACCACAACCTCCCCCACCCCAACTCCAGCACCAAGCCACACTCTGTCTCCTCCTCCCTCTTTCCTTCTACCCACCGTCATCCTTCCTTTTTAACAAGTGCACAACGAAGCATACAGATTGGCTTAGCCAGGGGAATTAAAGTTTTATTTCTATTCCAGTAGCACAATAATGCCTGTCATTAGAATGCCCCTTAAACTTTAACATGCCTTGCATTTCTCAGCTCCAGAGTCAATTTACAACCCCTTCAACAACAAGTGGCAAGTTTTACAAACCTGCCATGTCTGATTAGTGACATGTAACAATATCACCTTCTTAAAGTGAGTTAATGATCTCCCCTCACTCTGTAATCCCACTCCACCCTCCTTCGCTTTGTTGATTTTTTAATAATGTTCATTTTCTACTCTTCAGACTGTCAATCTCATCTGTATTGCTACCCCTGTGCCTCCCCACAACACACACATAACCACTACCCCACCCAAGGGAGCATGTATCTGTGTTTAAGTGTGTGCTTGAACACCCCCCCCAACACACACACACACACACACACACACACACACCGTAATACTACTGCTGCTGAAAATAAAATAATAAAAGCAATGCTGAGTAAATTACTGCATTTTGAAAAAGAAGTGTTGAAAAACCAACACATCACCATCAGCACAAATACCCAGAGGAAACCAGTCGTATCCAAACTCACAGAAGATACAGCCAGAGAAAAAAAGGATATTCAAGTTGGTAGTAGAAGCATGCGTGTGTGTATGTGCTTGTATGTATGTTTGGTGAGTTGGTTTGTAACCCACATTTCAAATTTACATACCAGAGTGAGTTGCTTGTATAAATAGCATTGTTGTTATAATAATTAAGTAGGGTTTTTTTTACCATTAAATAGGTCAAAGGCTTGAATGGATATGACAGAGGTAGTCCCCATTATTAATCAGCACACTCAAAATGCCGCCTTCAAAGGGAAATCGCCATTTTGCAAAAGCACTGAAGTTGAAAGCCCTTGATGTAAACAAACTGAACCTTGAATTCCCAGGCAGAGTGTAAACCCTCACTCAAAGGAAGAAAAAAACAAACATGAGTGACATTAACATCATATTTAATCTTATCAGTAAACCATGTTTACTATCAGACCCCATGTGTGATACGCCATAGCTTTGGTTGAACTGAACAGCATGTAGTTGACAACTAAACTGCTTTGGCCTGAGAGAGCACAGGTGGTCCCAGTGCAGGTATCAAAGGGGAAGTGATTCAATTTTTTTGTCATTAGTCTTCCCCTGTGTTTCTATCTTTTCTACTTTACTGAAAAATTAGTCTTTTGCACTGTTAAGACATGTCATTCTGGAAAGTGGTTGCAGCTGTATGATTCAGAATATTGTTTTTCCTGTCATACCTGTTAAAACAATTGAGGCTAATGTGTGGCAGAAGTGCTTTTTGCATTATGGTAAAAAAATGTTTCATAATATAAATTAAATACTAGATTTTCAAGCTTCCTAAAAATTACATTACAATTCTTGGACAAAAAGCATGTTTTTTCAAAATATTCACATTTCATGAGAAAAGAAATACCAGTCTTGTTTTTTTTTTTTCAAGGCCATCAATGTAGGCTTATTAATTGTCTCTTTTACACAACTTTCTCAGCCCATGATCATCTAGCCTACAGTTAACAAACCTAACAATTTTTTTGACCTTGTGGTGGGAATAAACACTGCAAGATGGCCAATCCTCTACATACTAGCTTCTTACAGGCTTCCTGCTGGAGTGCAACAAGAATGGTATCCAGCACTTTGCAATTATCAAACCAAGTTCAAGAGAGATGGGACCCACAACAAGTTGCAATCCTAATCTTTCAGCTGATTTACTGTTGCTAAGATATCTGTTACCCACCCACCTCTCCCGATATGGTCACACCCATACAAACACAAGAAAGAGAAGTAGAAGAGAACAAAGACAATGACACATGAGAAAGCAATAAGAGAAAAAGGCAAAAACAAAACAACACAGAAAAGACAAAAAAAACTTCCAGAGGGAGACCCACAATGCAAGTTCACCTATCCTTACAAACAGCCAGGCGGGTAGTTGTTGGGATGGTAAATTGGGTTTGGGTTCTTTGTGAGGTATCAAAATAGGATTATCCCCTTACAGTTCAAGGCAACCTTTCACTCACTCCTCCATAATCCCTTGTGGGTCACTGGATACACCAAAACATAGAATTGGATTGGATAGATTGAAACCTATTTTTTCTTAGTATCTACGTGTGGCGACATTTTGTTAAAATAAAATGTTGATTAATATGGGCTTGAAATTTAGTTATACATTTCTTTATGTGCTTTTTTAAGAAATATAGTTGTTTGACTGCAGTGAATGACGCTTGTAATGCGGACTTCAAAATAATAAACATTAAAGTTACATATCTTTCCTTGAACACAAACTCACCTTTTAACATTTTGCATTTTGTTCCGGACAGCACGTCACGCAAAAAGGCTGACTTGAAATGGGATCTCTGTTCTGTTTGTTCCACTTCTTTGTGAACAACAGGATCCTGATCAGTCCCATATGCTGGGGTCACACTTGCCCCAGTGTTGCCATATTTTACCAAAGGGTCTTTAGGGAAATGAAAACAAAGTCTTAAACACAAATACAATTTTGTCAAGACAATGCTTTTCATGGTTAGTAAACATACAAGAGAAGAAGTACTTATATATATATATATACCGTATATATATATATAAACTTTCCGTATTTTTTTTCTGTTTGGTGATAAACAGAGGAGGGGAGTGTTCTTACCTCCATATTTATATCAGTGCCTGGAACCCAGCGAACCACAGCCTATCTGGGAACAAATGAAGAGAGAGGGCTAGGTGATTAATGAAGTGGCCCACGATAGCAAACTGGCTCTGATAACAGTTTCTCTTGCAAATAATAAATTACAAGCCTAAAATTCCTCTGGGAAAAATAGAAGGGAGGTATGAGGGTACATAAGGAAAGCAGTAGAGAGCCAGACTGAGAGAGAGAGGGGGCTGAGGGTGATAAAAAAAGGGGTGGAGAGGGAGATAGAGAAAGATAGAGAGAAGGGGAGAAAGACCCTGTTAAAACCTCGTTAAAATAGTAATAAAATGAATAAAGACAAAGGTGGCAAGAAGAAAAAAATGTTAAAAAAATATTGGGATAAGAGAACAAGCTTCACTTTGCATTTCTTCTCCTCTTCCTTCTTTCTCGCTGTCCTCTTTGCCTTCAGTCAACCTTCCTAGCTGTCCTGAAAGATATCTATTTTGCTTTTCTTGTATCCATCAAGAATTATCCCTGGTCTTTGTCCAAAGCTGGCAAAGATGTAAAGTACAATAGGTCCATTTATTTGGGTTGTGCTGTGAAACCTAGGTTGTACTGAATTTCTTTCATGAAGTGTTGGCTTGGTTGTGGATGTAGTTTATGAAACCCAGTTTTGGCTTTTCTCAGAAGGTGATATCTAGTCTGAATTCCAGGAATATAGATGCCTTAATCACAATGCATTTCCTAGCCTTTGTTGTTATTGAAAGGGGCTACAGTGGAAGCAAAAACTGGAACCAATCTCAGAACTTGTTTAAACTGAGCCAAAGAAAAAGAAGAGGAGGAAAGAGGGACTGTGCCTTGTTCAAAATTATTGTTTGTTATGCAACTTAATAAATAAATCACAAACTGATGTTTGCCAATGTGTGAAGGTGCTGAACCAACTGTGCTTACCTACAATACTGAAGTAAAAATAGAAATAGAAATGTGTAAAAGAGAGAGGGGGGGCAAATAAAGACAGATTTTGGACTATGATTGGAAAAAGAAGCAACTGTGACAGCATCACCTTAGGCCCGGACCCCGGGCCCCCACAGCACACAACGCAGCAGCAACCAGAGGAAGTTGCCAGGCCCACAGAAGCCTTGGAGGTAATTAATCATTTTAACCTGAAACCTGTCAAGATACAGCTCACTCTGTCTCCCTCCCTTTGCTGATTTCCCTGTCAATTATATGTCCGGACAATTCGACAACCTTTCAGTCTGTCTTTCTGCCTCTCTCTTTCTGTGTGTGTGTGTGTGTCTCTCTCGCTCCCCAAACTGCCATCTGTAATTGTTTAAAAATGTTCAAAGTATCCTTCCACCCTTCAGCATTCTTGAAGGCAGACTGTTTTACTGAGCTTCAAATTGCTTCTAAAGAGGTGGGAAGGAAATTTAAAAAAAAATTGAAAAAGTAAAACAATAGGTGAAATAAATAGTCTATATAGTCATATCATCCAAACAGAAACATCTTTTGAATCGTGTTAAACTGTACATTCTCCCCAATGAACATATATCTATATGCATCTTAGACAAACAAGTAATATGGTGGTGTTAGGAATCCAGCGTGTTGTAGCACTGGTGTCAAATGCTTTAAATGTTCCGTTCCACCAGAAACATTTCTCTGGAAAACTGCACTAATTTCAATCATCCCAATCCCTGTAAGTCCTGTGCTGGGTCCTGACAGCCTGCTCATTGCTGTTGTGTGACCCAGAGGGCTTGTCCCCAGTGGTGGTCCCCCTTCTTCCAATTACCGCTTACAGACTTACTCAAAACCTGCCTCACCACTTCCATATTGCTGTCTTTCACTGTTTTCACTGCTGTGTGGTTCTGTGTGTGGTGTGGTTCTCCCCTTCCTCTTTCCTTTTTACTCTCTTGTTTTCTGTCCTCCCCTCGTCCTTCCTTCCCTCCCTCCATTCCCTCCAACCTCTATGCCTACATCCCTCCTTGTACTCCAGGGAGCGGGTGCAGTACTAGTGCTGCTGCTGTGCTTGCCAAGAACAGATGTCCAAGAAATACCAGCCCAGTGAGAGAAAAGCATTGAGAGAGACAGATATAGAGAGAGTGATAGAGAGAGGAGGAGAAAGATAGAGGAAGCACATGGAGGCAGATTAGGTGAACCGTAGAATCTGCTGGTGCCGTCTGGAAATGTGGGATTCCATTCAGAGATTTGAAAACTTGTGTTTCTAAGCTTATGGTTCTTGTGTTCTTACAACATTTGGGATTATTATTATTATTATTTTCAAATACACAGTCTTTAATAACAAAGGTTAAAGTCAGAAAGTTGCTCTTTAGTTTTATGAAAGTAGCTTTGATGGAGCCAAACAACCACAGGACAGGACAGGACAGGGAAATAAGACTAAAAACAATACATGAACAATCAGTGTGTGCAAGTCTGACTATTAAGAAGACACAGTTTATATGACTTTAGAAATATGTGATGGATGATAATGTTCGAATGTGAAGGGGAATGTCATTCCAAATTTAAGTGTAAATAAAGAAAAAAGATTTCTGAGTTTCTTTCTTAGTTGTTTTTGTATGATGGAACTGGAATGAGTGCCTGTGAGATTGACCTAGTGAAGCATAGTGGTCTCATATTGTAAGTCGGAAGAAGACCTTTAAGTCACGGTGAAGAGCTATTTTGAATCTGAAAGTAAATTTGCAATAGCATGACTGTTTACGTAGTTCTGATAAGTCAAAGCATTTGTGTGTGTGAGCGCACTGCAATGATGAGACCACTTTGGAAGATTACTGTGGATCTTAAGTGCTCGGTAATATAATCTTGCTATTGGTTCAGTAATGTCCTTAGTGGTAAGAGACCAGTTTGGAAGACAGTAGGACATTGTTGAAAACACAATGGCATGCAGGTAAGTTTCAGAAACCGAAAAGGAAAGATATGAATTAATCTTGTTATACACATACAGTTTCTGATTCAACTTTTTTGTTAATTTAGAAATGTGTTCCCGATATGTAAGGTGTAAATCACGTAGCACACCAAGGTAGTTGTAGGTCTTTGTGAAGACAAGTCCTTGGTTTGCAAAAGTAATAAAATTAGTAAAAGAAATACTTTTTCTGGGTGAGTGAAAATACATACATTCAGTTTTCTTTACATTAATGGTAAGATGGTTCTTTTTCAGCCAATAATGTAGCAAGTAAAGATCAATTGACAATTTGGAATTTATGACATTAAGATTTGAATCAGAGAGAAAAATCTATCATCAGTATCATCAGCGTACAATAAGCATTTTGAGTGTTTGCAAGCTCGAGGGAAATTATTGCTATATAAAAGAAAAAGGGTCCAAGAATGCTGCCTTGTAGAATGCCCATGTCACAAACTAAAGTTTGAGATATGACATGATTAATTTTGACTGTCTGCAACCTGTTCGTCAAATAAGAAGAGAGCATCTCTATCACAGATGAAGACGAAGTTTAAATGAGTGAAGTTAATTTAGCAAGATCTGGTGGTTCACTGTATTGAAAGCTTTACGGAAATCAATAACAATAGCTCCAGTGATGTGACCTTTGTTAAGAGAGTTACGTAATTGCTCAGTAAAGAGTAGTAATGCAGAGAAGGTTGATCTCATATCACGAAAACCATGTTGACAATCACTGAGCCAGTTATTAGTTTCAAGATACGAGCTTAGCTGATTATACAAGACTTTTTCTGGCAACTTAGACTGCTGGGAATAGGTCTGTAATTTGAAAGAAGAGTGTGATAATCAGACTTAAAAATTGGAGTAATTTGTGCTGTTTTCCAGTCAGTAGGAAAAATAGACAGCCTTATACAAAGATTGGTAAATGCAGAAAGAGAGGTATGAGGCATGAGTCTTTAAAAATAACGTGTTTAAACCATAAATATCATGGACATGAGAATGCTTCAGCAGATGTAATGTTTGTATCACCTTGTTCTGTGATATCTCAGAAAACGAGAACTGATCAGATGTTGAGGAGAGATCAGGTGTGGACAAAGAGGGAATGGAAAAATGCATAGCCAATTCTTTAACAAATGATACAAAATAATCATTAAAAGCATTTGCTATCTTTTCTGAATCTGAAATAAGAGTACCCTGTAGGGAAATTGGAATATTAATATTATTTTTCTTCTCATTTTCATTATCACTGGTGATGGCCTTAAGGATCTGCCATAGTGTCTTTGGGTTGTTAGCAGAATGGGTAATTCGCCTTAGCCTTACTCAGTTCCAAATTACATTTATTTGTAATTTGTATAAAATTATTTTTACTGTCAGATGTTCGATTTAACCAATAAAATATAAGAAGAGAGGCCTTCAATTTATGGAGTTGAAGTATTTCAGAATTTATCCAAGGTAATTTATCAGCATTGAATTGTGATAGTTTTGAAATTGGTATTTTTGATACAGAGTCGGGACCATGAGTTTTTTGGATTTTTCTTACTGCATAGATGAGCAAACGGTCTGAAATAGCCACATCTGTGACACCAGACATTGCATATTCTGAAGGCTGATTTGTTAAAAAAAGATCCAGAATAGAGCTACGTGTTTTGCCAATTCAAGCTTAATATCAAGCTTGAATACAAACACATAATAATCTAGTTGGGTGAGGGGACATTTGAATTTCAGTTTGATCCATGGCTCCTTCTGTCCACATGTTAGAATGTCACTGAGCAACACAGTGTACCGCAGAGTCATGCCAGTGCATTGCATCGTAGCTCACTGCCATTGCTGAGGGAATTACCAAATAGAAGTCCATTTAATGTTTCAGGATGTTTTCAGTTTCTGAATTACTCTCATTCCTTGTTGTTTTCAGTTTAACATTACTCAGGAAAAAAGTAGGCTAGTTAAAGTTTTACTCAGCAGCTCAAACAAATGGTTACATTACAGACACTCCCACCTTTCACCTTAAGTTTGATGCTATGGGGTACTGGCTACTGTTGAAGTGTTACTAGGGAGTAGGGACACTTAAAACTGTTCTATTCATGAGTTTCATTGACAAACTAGTGTGAGCATTACACTTTAGTTTTTAAACATAGTATTTCCTACCTTTTCCAGCCCATCTTGTTTTTATTTTCTTTTTATTGTAAGTGACTCCACCTTATCACACACTGGTCTTTTATCCGTATAGTTTCCCCTCTTTTTTTAAAAGACATCCAAATATTCTGGATCGAGGTTTGCGATACTTTAAAGTATAATTAAACAATATTGGTCCAACGACACCTGTGTGTTGTGATAAAACAGCTTCGGGGCCAATAATATATATTGTGTGCTATGATCCTGAAATGAAATGACTAAAATGCTATAATCCACATTTTTAAATACATGCATACTGCGGGCCCATGCCTGAATGTGGCTGCAGTATCAACCTCGGTGACCCCAAATCCAAAACCACATACACAAGTGAGAAAATTGCAGACTAGAAGAAGAGTGAGAAATGAGTGAGAAAGAAAACAAAAAAAAATGAGTGCCTGCCTTGGAACAAACCAGTGACCCAAGTAACCTGGGTTCCTCCCAGTAGATTATCATGGGCACTGTGTGATTAAGGCCAGCCTCATTAGCATAATGATTTCCCATCCTCCCAATTCTTTTCCTCCATCCCACCATCCATTCCTCTTTCCCTCCCTCCTTTGCTAGGCCTTGTGTTGTTAGCCACCAGCTCCCAGTGCTCCTCAAGTACTTTAAGCTTGTTAATAATCATTATGGGTGTGCAGTGAAGTGGGGGAAAGGAATAATTACCTCACCTGAGCCAAACCAAATTAACCCCTTTTCATTTTTACCCCCTCTTTTACTGTTGTCGGTTACCCATTCCATATCCCCACCCACCCAGTTGCACACATGCACACACACAGACATAGCATTCATCTGGGACCTATTAGGGATGTCTGTTATTAAGTGCTGAAATAATAAATGCTTGCACACACCATTTGCTATTTGGTAACAGAAGTACCTGTTTAGATGAAAGCTAAAGAGCCCTGCTTCACAAAGCAGAATCAATTCTGACTAAAACCCAGGACATGCTTTCTGGCCGTGGTGGCAGTTTATAAATGTGCACTTACATTAAAAAAAAGAAGAAAAATCCTGTTGAAATGCTTTCAAAGTGAAGACTGACTAGAAAATATGCAAGTTGACACCATCTGAATCCATATGTGATGGTGATGCATTTCATACTGTGTATGGTTCCTCTTTGCACACCACTGTACAAATATATAGGTATTTAGCGAAACACTGTACACATGAGGTGAAGCGTGAGCAGCATGTTAGAGGAGTAGTAGCAGCAACTTCCATTCCTCTGTGTGTGTCTACACGCATTTTGGCATTGTCAGAACCCAACATGCAATTACTCTTGTTACACCTGTTAAAAAGGCAGAAAATAGACTGGTAATGTAAAAATACGCTTCAGGTCCCATTAATGTGTATATCACATGTGTAGACACCAGCCATTACACTGCCTGTGTAGACAGCTGGAGTGGTTGAAATTGAATCTATCTGTTCTTTCAAATGCACGTCAGACAGACAACTGGAAATCTCATCTGAAACACTTATGTACATGCCATAAAGGTAAAAGAAAAATGTAGAGAAAAAGACAACTAATATCATACTAAAATTTTATTTAAAGGGCAACGATTTTTCATGTTTTGCAATGCCTTAAGTATAGTTTAACAATAATTGTGATTAAAGAGGTCATATAATTCTTTTGGGTGCTTTCCCCTTCTTTTTGTGTTGTTTATTTTTTTTGTGCATGTAATAGGTTCGCAAAGTGAAAAAGTCCAAAGTCCACACCGAAAGGAGTTACTCTCTCCCACAGAAAACACTGCTACTGAACTGCCTATAAACAGCTTGACTACAATCCAGCCTTTACTTCCGTAACCTATCTACGCCACTTTGTAACACACATCATTATGCTCACCTAGCGGCTTGTCAGGCCTGCCTTGAAAAACACCAGTGGAAAAACACACAGAGCTATAGCACACACACAGTGACAAGACATTCACCCACTGCCTTCCTCACACCCACCCTCCCTACCAAACTTTAGGCAGTCAATGGAAAAAAAGCTGTTACTGTGAAGTAGAGACAGTATGAAGGATCAATTTGTTACAAATTATTAAATTACCCTTCTGAAACTCTTGCTCCAGTCGATAAGCTGTGGTTACCGGCTTATCGAGCCTGTTCTCATCTCAGGGCGTCATATACCGACGATTTGAGAAAGAGTGACAAAGCATAGGTATTTGACGCAAAAGGTACCCTTTTCCTCCGGAAGCGTCTGTATGAGACGCTCCGGGGCGTCCGGTTCAGACCGGAAGTGCTAGCTAGCTAGCTACATTTGTGATAAAGGTGTTGACAGCCCCCCCGAAGCCCCTACCCTAATCACAACCATCCGAAATGTTAGTGGCTAAACCCAAGTCACTGAAAGTATGCATGTCGACCGGCTAACCCTACACCTGCGCACATCGGCCGTGCTAACAGGTAGGGTTAGCCTCCGTTGTGTTGCTGCAATGTTTGAAACAGGGGCGTTTCATACAGACACGGAAGGGTACCTTTAGTGTAAAATCCTCACGCTTTGTCACCCTGGATGAAAGCGTCAGTTATAACGCATTGAGATGAGAATGTGTTGGCTTGTCATGAACCGCCCTGCTGTGCCTCTGATTGGCTAATAGTCCTTTACTAGGTACTGCGCATGTGCAACTCCCAACAAAGATTAAACTGAAATGAGATGCTTCACTTCGTAGCTAAAACGAAGCTCTTAAGGGTGAAAAGAGGTGACAAAAATATGGTGTTTTTTGAAAATTAAACTATGTAAACTAGGGCTGTCAAAAATAGCGCGTTAACGACATTAATTAGTTGTTTGTCGTTAATTACGTCAATTTTTTTAACGCATTTAACGCACGCGCTGTTGCACGTAAGTGGGACATCGAGGGCAAGACGACAACCATTGGGACTGACAGTGCACGCAACATGGTTGCCGCAATTCGACTTACACGCTATCAACACATGAACT
>JAPMOB010214743.1:0-15000 GCA_029875015.1 Lepomis gibbosus
TATATATATATATATATATATATACAGTATGTTTATTCCTGTTTTCACGTAGCTTTCCTGTCAAACAAATATGTTTATTGGGAAAAAACTAAACATGAGATTGGAAGATGAGACTTTGTGGAGTTCTGATGCTCCCTCTCTCTCTCTCTGTCTCTCTCTTGCTCCCTCCACGTCTCCCTGCAGCAGCACAACACACAGACAGACAGACAGACAGCAGGCCCTGGCTTGTATGGAGGTCACTGGTGATGAACAAAAGACTAAACTATCAGTGCCTCCAGTTTACTGCTAATTAATAAAAATGTCCTGCTAACATGCATGACCTATGAGCTGAGCTAATGTAATAAGTTAGCTGAAGCTTAGCTAAGGCAATATTTCATTCCTGCTATACAATCCCACCATCTTGGCACGGATCACGGATTGTCTCTCGGACATATCTGCATTGATGAAGCCCTGCCACCTTCCACTAAACCTCTCTATGACTGAACTCTCGGTCATTCCAGTCAAGCAATCTATAACATCAAACTACATATTGGCTCCTCAACCATCACTGCAACCAGGGTGGTGAGAAACTTTGGTTGATGGTTGATGACTAACTGTCCTTTTCAGACAGTGTTGCTGCTGTCTCTAGGTCATGCAGCTTTGCTCTATACAACATAAGAAAATGTAGGCCCTATTTTACTCAGTGAGCCACCTGGCTTCTGGTACAAGCCATGGTTACCTCTCGTCTAGTATTGCAATGCCCTCCTAGTTTATCTTCCAGGTTGTGTGGTGAAACCCCTACAAATGGTTCAGAATGCAGGAGTGAGTCTGGCTTTTGATCAGCCCAAATGGACTCATGTAACTCCACTACACATTGACCTCCAGTTGCTGCCCATGGCCTCCCGAATCAAATTCAAGTGACTCATCCTTGCATACAGAGTGACTGCTGGGTCTACACCAAATTACCTAAACTTCATAATACAAGCGTATTACGTTCCTTCTCGGCCATTGCGCTCCTCCAATGAAGCCGCCTGGCTCTGCCATCCCACACAAAGCAATCTCAGTCCCTGCTGTTGTCATCTGTAACACCACAATGGTTCTCTTCCGAGAACACTTTCTTTGATAACATCTCTAACCCTTACCAACATGCACTTCCTGTGCTCTTCTTCCATCTCCTTACAATTCTATTGTATTGATTGCACTTTTTCGTTAACTCTTACTTCTTCCCCTAGGTATTTATCGGCTGACTGCACCACTCTCAGAGCAGAGCAGAGCTGTTCCCAGACCAGTAGCTTTCCAACCCACCAGTGCAGAAAGTTGTCAGGACCCTCTGAGAGCTGTCTAAGATGGTAAAGATGTTGCCTCGCCTATCGCACCATGATGTCTGTGTGTGTGGACCATGTCAGATTCTATGTTCATAAGGGGTTGTGTACCACAACTCGAAAGCATTTCTTTGGTTTTGCTGATGTTCAGTAAAAGGTTTTTGGCCTTGCACCAACAACTTCAGGTAAACACTGCTTGACTCCACATAATTCGAGCTAAATTGAGCAGTGTTTTCAGACCATACACATAATTACAGCAGCTGGAGACAAAACGTTGGAGTTTAGAAGTGATCTTAAGTTGGCTGCAAAAATGAGAAAAATACAGAATAAGAAACTCTCTACGAGAATATGCCAGTATTAGAGGGGATGTGATGGAGCAGTGGAAAAGACATATGCCTTTGGTGTGAAAGACCCAGGTTTGAATCCACTGTGAGGAGCCACCGTGTCCCTGAGCAAGACAGTTAATGGCCTACTTGCTCCAGAGGCGTGCAAAGTAAGTCGCTTTGGATGATTAAATGTAAATGTATATACTGTGCATACATGTGTAATATTTCCAGGATATGGTATCATAAGTACTCCATAAACTGTCAGTCACTAAGCTCATGCAATATTATATACATTATACACTCATGGCTTCAAGTTATCTGCTAAGACTCACCAATTTGTCACAGCTCATGGTTTGACAACGACGCACAATAAAATTCATTATGCAAGTCTTTAAAGTTTTTTAATCTTTAAAGGATGTAAGTGAATAATTTTCTTTCGAAGGAACCCTGGCTTGTGAGATTAGGCTCCCTACAGCTGCAAAAGAATTTTAAATTTGAGAAACTTGCACAAAGTCATTGTAGTCTCCCATATACACTGCTATCAGTGAACACCTCTGTTCTCACATGTATCTGAGCTTAGGCCACAATTTTAATCCAGGCCTGAAGTCAACAAAGACAGGGTTTAAAGTTTTGTTCAAAGGTGATATGTGCAGAAGTAGTTTGTTTGAGAAAATTAAAAACACTATACCGTATACTTACACTATTTCCTCTATTTGCAGAGCTTATAATTATTTACTAGATATACATTTGGTGATGCATATGCATAACTAAATGCAAAACAACACAATTTACATTTAAATCATTACTTAAATCTTGAGAATGGTGTATTCCATGTTTGGAAGCACTGACACTCCTCCTCATGAAAATCATTATTTCTGCCTTATAGCAGAAACATAGTGCATAGCAATGACAGGTAGATGGAGGATATGGAACTGAGAAGACTGAGAAATGTATTACAGCATAGCAATTGATTAAACTGACTTAGTGTCGATCATAGAGGAAGTTTCACTGTGATGTGCAAGCATAAATTAAAATATTAAATTAATAAATTATATGAATTGTGTAATATATAACTGAAACAACAATTTATGTAATAAAAAATTCAATTTAATTCCAGACTTTACTTGTCGTTTGTTGAGGTACATTCAACTGTACATGGTCATTGGAATTTGTGCGCAGATCTCTTAGTCAAGAAAAAAAAGTAACCAAAGGATATACATAATAAAAACATATAATTTTTATGTCAATTTTAATTTCATAATGTCACTTGTTGTGACAGTTTTTCCTCCTTTGATTGCAATTTGGTAGGGGATGAACATTATTACCATTTAGTGGCGATGGTTCAGTGGACGAGACACATGCTTTTGGTGTGACATCCACCAATGTGTCCCTGAGCAGGACAGCGGCTGTACTTTACCTATTGCATTTGAAAAATAGCCACCAGTATTCATTGCAGTAACACTGTGGGATAGGGGATTTTTATGGTACTTTTAAGGACATGGACTTTATTCGTCTGATGTCATATTTTCACACCAAAACTAAAACATTGCATGATCCAGGAGACCAAGAGAAATTCCAAGTCAAGAGACCCCCGTTATTGCAACAAATGAGAAACCATTATTTAAAAAGATTCTACAAAACAATTTGTGAAAGCGAGAACAAAAAGGCAGAATAAACCTGTAATCTTTGCCGACACAGGTTAAGCATAAGTATAATGTGAAAGGGTATAAATGTAAAACCCAGAGGGATTTAATAACTGCACACACAATGAGAACATGTTGGAATGATATCTGATCATTTATTTATTATGTACTTTGTGAGGCAGTGAGGCAAGTTCTGTTTTTGGAGATTTTCTTATCACATCTTTTCTTATCAATCACACTGCACAGTTGAAGATGCAAAGTCTTTGAATATGTCCAATAATTCTCATCAAAGAATTTTACGATTACAGAAAATCTTAAACTTAGTGTTGTAAAAACACTTTAGATTTAGTTTATTTCAACAGGAAGCTTTACAGAATGAAAATTATCACATTTACTTTCATCTAGTTTTCTGCTCAGCAAACTAAATGAAAGAGGTTCCAAAGGGACCTTGTAAGCTCTTTAACATCCACTGAAACATATGAGTATGTATAGTAATTTAGTATTCACAATTCCTCATGGTCTGTGCTATTTTGTTGGTTGTTTCTCTAAAAGAAAAATCACTGAAATGATTTTGAAGGGCACTTTCAGAGCCCTTTTCACCTCTTCATTCATCTCATAAAAAATTTAACTATATTGAAGCAAAGAGACTCAGCTTTTAAATAACCAACAAAATTTGTGCTTATTAGGCACCCCTGATAGAAAATCATGTTTTAATGTGATGTGGCCACAGGCAGAGCAAGGAATATAAAGAGATAATTGTCTTCCTACAGAAATATAATAACTACAATATAATGGTCTTTTTGTCCACTCTAATTTTATAAATGCTTATGCATTTTATGTAATCTATTTCCAATATTTCAAGGCTTATATATGGAGTCCTACTCACCACAGGCTGTGACGAGTCTCTGACTAGCACCAGTGGGTGGGCAGGGAACAGAAGAGATTCACATACTGAAAAAAAGGAGTTCTGTGTCCTGAAGGTGGGTATGTTTGCTATGTCTGTCAGGCTTTCCATTGTAGCACCGCACATATGCAATTTACAGCGATAATGGCGGCTGATTTATCACTCAAAATTCTCAGAGCTTAAGACAAGAAAATCTTATAGAAAACTGCATTAAGCAACATGAATGAGATATATTTAAGCACTGTCAGTCACACAAACATGCTTTCAGGTAAACACTACACGACTTCATATGTGAGCTAAAGATGACAGCTGCATAACACAGTGTAAAATTACAAACAAGCTTAGATCAATACAGACAAGGGTAGTGACTAGGCTGTTCTTCATGGATTTTTGCAGTAATTGTTGTTCATCTGTGTAGTGTGTAGCTGATTTCAATACAGCCAGCAAATCTTCAAAAAGCAGTACCGTCATCGTTTTATCACAGGCCGAGCAGACAGTCACACTGAGCCAGACAGCAGCCTGTGTCACACCACAAGGGAGTTGGGAATAGGGAGTGCATGGCAGGCTGTGTCCAGCATATATGCATGAGAGTGATGAGGGTACAGTATAGTATACCATGTTAAAGTACAGTGTAGAATGGTATAGTAGAGTGTGGTACAGTATAGTATGTTTTCTTATATAGATGTAGACACAGTTTTTAGTATCTCTCAGGTTTCTTTAAGATAGAACGAATAGTGCTGATATTGGAACCAGCATCCTGGGTTTTCCATCCTTGGTGCTGTTAAAAACTTACTAAGAAAACAATAAACCGAAAAATAAGTACAAACTTCTGAATTTAAACATTGTTATTTATTTAGAACATTGTGTTGTATCACACAACACAAAATTAAACCTCTCCCTGCCTCACCCTCCTCTCCCAGACAAAGAAGAGGTGAATTTCACCTGGGTCCTTCCCAGTCAAAATGCAGACAGAGATAACATAAACACACATTGCCTATGTTGCTTTTAATAATAAAATGTCTAAAAAATAAATTTTAAAACACATTGACATTGACTACAAAAAGGGACAACTAAATATGATTTCTGTTGGACTTTAATGTTTGAGGTTGTAGCTCTGTGGTGATGTTGTATTGGATTGGGTGTTCATGTTATTCTGTTCGCCCACTGATGTGGTATACCGCAGAGAAAAAAAACACGAAGGTCACAGTACAGTTTAATGTTTAAAAATCAATGCTAATTGAGCTTTTTTTTTCAACAAATCACAGCTTTAATGACCTTAGTGATTTCTGCTTGGACCTCGAGCTGCTCTGTGTGAAATACACAGCCGCAGGCACAAACACAGACACACAGAAAGGAAACACACATGAGCTTTAATATTTCCATTTCAGATACGACAACTGTGGTAAAAACCAGGAGGAGATACAGGTTTTCATCTGTCCCCAGGCCTTCTGCTCTGGTTGAAAAATAAGAACTGGGTGTTAGAATCAAACAGACTCTGTGGGACAAGAGGTCAGGCTGCATTGAAAAACTAAATATAGAAATATACCATACACTACTGGGTCTGTGCGTTCATACAATTATTTCACTGAATCTGGAAAACAAAATGTTTTTTTGTATAACTCAAGCACTGTGTGTGTTTCCGGTTTATGGCTTTCTCTAAGCTAGAAAATAAAAACAAAGCGTGCATTTGGATGTTGTCCTGAGTGCAGAGGCAGCTTAGTTCCCCTTCGAGGGAATTCGAACTGCGTCGGTGACGACACTATGGGAACGCCTCCGGGCGTGGCAGGGCTGAACTATGAATGAAACCACTCCAATCCTATTGGTGTTACTAAAACGGTAGTGTGTGACGGCGTAACCGGAGGGGTATATAAGCACGCCGGCACACAGGACACATTAGCCCTTTCTATGAAGCAAGGCATTCCAGGCGGGGTGAGGTGTGGTGGACCGACGCAGTGTCTCGTTCTCCTTCTCGGGGAACAAGGGTTACATACGTAATAGGATTGGAGTAGTGTCATTCATACTTCAGCCCTGCCACGCCCAGAGGCGTTCCCATAGTGTCGTCACCGACGCAGTGTCTCGTTCTCCTTCTCGGGGAACAAGGGTTACATACGTAACCCGAGACGTTAATGATACAGCTACTGTATATGTTTTATTAAAGGGTTCACTTTGTGGCTGTGTTTGGGCATCAGTGGCGAGAGACGGCACTGTAAACCTGAATAAATTCAGAATACTCGAAATATTTGTGGAAACAGATTACCTCAAACTTTTTAAGTAGCAGTAATAATATTTTTGAGTAAACCTTAACTTAAATATAAAACTTTAAAAAAATACAACTTTAATGTCTGCATACTTAATTACATTGATTCACTGATGCTTATTAAAATTAAATTCCACTTATTCTTTTACTCAGTAAATGTAATTGTGCACAACTTATACTCTGAGGGAAATCTACTCAAAAAAATCTATTGCGCTAGACTCAAATACTAATGGAAACTCACTCAACAAAAGTATTAATTAACAGTTTTTCAATCAACATTGTGCAATGTACGGGCTTCCTCGTTTGGTGGGCGTGTCAGAGGTGTTACCAAATCAGCTGCAACACATTTGTAAACACAGCTGTGGTTAAAAATGAAGTAAAAATCAGCGCGCTTGTATACCTTATACTGCATATAAAAAGCTCAGGCGTCATCGGTCACGTGGAATGGTCATGTATATAAGCGGCATCCTTTTTATATACAGTCTATGGCGGCAACATGCGCTTTGTGAAAGTAAAACTAGTATCAACACAGCATAACAAACGTCCCGGTATTGGACTGTGGTAAGTCTGTCCTGATAAACCATTGTTTTGTATTTTAACAGAAGCAGTGTTGTAGAATAACTTGATATTGATGTTCACCATAAACTCCAGCTGGCTGATTTTATCTTTAAACAGAATTCTGAAGGGCTGACTTACTGAGTTGATGGCTAGCTTAAATGTAAATGTTATGTTAATTAAACTGAGAAGTTCTAGTTAATATCTTTTGGATTTTGATGTACAAATGAAATGCTTGTAATAATACAGAAGGGAGGTGGTTCTCATGTTGACTATTTATGTTAATTTCTACAAATGTATAAAGCAGTAAATTAAGACACAAAACTGTCCTATCTGATTCTGAGGTTATGTTAACAGTGTTTTCCTGCCATTATAAGGTGGTGGGGCTCAAAACTTCTTGGTCCTGCGCAAAGAATATAAAATCACTGTGGAGTGCATCAAAACTAACCAAATGAATTTTCCCAGATCTAATGGTTCGAATTCAACTCAGTATAGTTTAGTAGGTATAGTTTATCATTTTCTCCCTGTCTGCTCCCCTGAGTTAATCTATAAGCAGTAGGTTAAGTTTCAAAGTCGCCAAAAAGACAACATTTTTTCTTCTGGATTTTTCTACTGGTGATCCATTTTTCACATTAGCAGGTTATCAATGTCATCGTCCATCCCGGTGTTTCATTGACATCCAGGACATCCTTGTAAAAAAGATTAAAAATCTCAATGGATTTTCTTTCCTGGTAAAATAAAGGTTAAATTAAAAAAAACAAAAACATCATCGACACCAATTTTGCAGATTTTGTAGATATGTCAACCCTAATTTGAATACACTGATTTACTCTGCAAGTAATTTTGTGACTGTATTTCCTTTTGTGAGTTTCTTTAATTTGTGATAGGTTTTACATTTCATTCATAATGGTCTTAAATTTGCCAAGGGGAAATCTTGATTGTTCCCTTACCTCATCTACCTGACTTAAAAAGTGTGGTACTTCTTTTAACCAATCTTTACTGTGTATGATTCGATAAAACTCCACATTTAAAGCTCCCTTTTATATTAAGTAAGAGTGGTGCTCATGGAATAAAATTATTAAATTATCTGATCAAGCAGTCAATGACTTTGTCTGTTCAGTTATGCCCTATTTTGTGTCAAATGTAGAAATAACAGATGTTTAAAGTTTGGATACCAATAAAGGGAACTTGAATTGAAGTAGTGGAGTTGTATTTGTATTTTTGAGGCCTATCTGAAAATGAGCATTTTGTAAATTTTAAGTTTACTAGTAATTTTAGTCTAGCACAATACATTTTTTGAGTAAAGAATAAGTGGAATTTAATTTTAATAGGAATCAGTGAATCAATGTAATTTAGTATGCGTAAATTAAATGTTTTTAATAATGTATTATATTTAAGTTAAGGTTTACTCAAAAATGACCACTACTTAAAAAGTTTGAGGTAATCAATTTCCGCAAATATTTTGAGTATTCTGACCATATTTGGGTTTAGAATGTGAACTTGAGGTCTGAAGCAGATGTGTCACACAAAAACAAGAGAAATACAACTTAGTTTTGGATTTCTTACTCATTTGATTGTTATAAGATGGGTTTTTTGTTTTTTTTACACGACAAAATGAAAACTGACCCCCCCCCTTTTGAATAAAACATTTATATGAACAGATGATAAAGTGTGTCATTTTTGAATTTCAAAAATCAACAACTCTGTATCTCCAGACATTTTGGCTTATCTTGAATGTAATGCATGACCAGCTCCATTTGCTTATTAACACTGTGTAAAGCAGTTGAAAGCTTTGGGAAAAGCTAGTAAGTGGAACTTGAGATTATTTTGTTGAAGGCAAGACTGAACTTTCAGGCACAACAGAAACCAGTTGTGTTCTAGAAATAATCACCCTTGCAGATCAGGCACAGGTTAACATTCAAAAGGCTCTGGGGAAGCTATTACCTTTATCCGACTGTATACACTAGCAGGATTATGTTTAACCAACATTTTAATGGAAAACCACAAGGGACATGACAGTGTATTCTTATCCATAAGTCTTGCAGCATCCTTGCAGAATAAAGCTGGTATCTGTGACAGGAGAGGAGGGGAGGCCAATCAGACACTGCACTACTAAATAAGCCTTCTGAGACAAATGTAGCACATTCTTTGGCTTTACATACATGTCTTTTTTCCTGCCTTTTTCTGGATAATAGATTGAAGAGATGTGACTTGGAAATCAAGAGATAGAAAGAGGAATAATATGCAAGGCAGGTCTCAAGCCAGACACCAGCAGGATGTCCAAACCACTTGTTAAAGCAAGCTTATGCACAATTATATTTCTTCAGCATGTTTAAAAATTCATGAATGAGAAAGTTTAGTATAAATCTTATTCATCCAAACCTTTTACTTGATTAGAAACAAAATTAACATAAACCAAATCCTTATTGTCTATTGTTTTTTTAGCAGTATTAGCAGTACTGTACTCTATCTATATATGTATATTAAAAAAACATTCTCATTCATGAATTTTTAAACATGCTGAAGAAATATAATTGTGCATGAGCTCGCTTTTTTTTTTTTTAACAAGTTGTTTGGACATCCTGCTGGTGTCTGGCTTGGGACTTGCCTTGCATGTTATTCCTTCTCTTTCCTGATTTCCAAGTCACATCTCTTCAATCCACTATCCAGAAAAAGGCAGAAAAAAGACAGGTATATAACATTTTGTAAAGGTAAGTACTATGCCTTGAAAAAAGCTTGTAGTAGATGCTCATCATAGACTTGTTGGTCCCTGAGGATGTGGATATCGCAATAAGCATGCAGTACAGACAATAAAAGCACTAGGGTGAATACAGAAAACAGATAAGCACACCCCCAGATGAACAGTGTTATTGTCCTGTGTGCATAGCACCAGCCGAGATCTCAAACGGGCATACAGATAAGTGATGACTCCGGGTGCAGGTGCTGCCGTCAAACAAGCGGTACTCACTGGGGGGATGAACACTACAGAATATGTTGGAGCCAACTGATCTAGATGACTGAAAGAGGGAGTTAAGACAATGGTTGATGTTCTTATTTATTGAAGATAAACCCCTGGGGAACTCACCAGACCCATCATCAGAGCAGTGGCAGCAGAAAAGTAATTAGACCGTCCTCTGAAAGCATTTCCATTAATTGGAATTATTCAAGGGTGTCATTGCAGTCAGAGGTTAGAGGGAGGGTGAAATAGAGACTATCAAAAGAAGACTGGTTAAAAAAAACATTTTTTTGTTTAACAAACCCAGGCATCACAGACAAATAAACAAAAAAACACCACCCTTTTTAATTAGTATTTAATGCAATTCTTTATGCTCTGAAGCGTATCTTGAACTTGTTTCACATATCAGTAATTTAAATGCAATTTAAATAAAACATTTGCAAATCTGTAAGTAGACAAGAGTGCAATCAAGTTACCAGAGATATTAACACAGTTGGTTGTTGTAGAATGAGTTGAGGCTAATTAAGGAAATTATACTATACTTATAAGTGTAAGTCTATAGTGCCAGAATTATAGAAGTTGTGCTGTAAATTGTGTGTATTGCTGTGATTTTTATTTTATTCTTAACTTTAAACTTGGCCCTTATTTTTACCAAAACAAAGTCAAACACAGGCCTGAAAGACAAACTGAACACAACATCTCTAGCTTTCCTCTAACCTAAATCTGGCAGTGTAATGTTTAATGGTCAGATATTTGATGAGTAATCACTATATTGAAATTTTAAAGTCAAGTGCCACTGCACTCGAGATGCTGAGCCACAACCAGACTCCTGTGTAAATGCCACTGATTCAAACACCAATAATTTTAAATAACTTATGTGTGCCCTGCAGGTTTAAATGGCCCCATCACTCAGTCCCAGGCCAGACCATCCTCTTACATCATCTTTCACAGTATAAAACCTAATCAGAGACAGTCATTTATCCTGCTGAAGGAATATGACTGTCATTACTGGAATGAAAGTGCTGTGTGTGCAGGTACACCACACACTCATATATAATGCCTATCAAGCTGCTCATTAATATTGTGAAGCTATTTCCAAATTCCCTTACTGGGTTCTTATGTGAACGTGCACAGTAGAGCGCTTTAGGCTTTTTTTGGCAGATGCCGTTGGAGATGGTGACCCAAAATAGTAAACGTGCCACATATTTTTGGACTTCTCATGCCAGATTATAAAAACAGATGATAAATTTGAAAACCCATTAATGGGAATGTTGTGAACCACATGGTAGCTAATTATACATTGTAGCCATTATTACTCAATGATTTATCACTTGCATTTTTTCCAATGTAAAGGGACAAGGATGACATAATTTGCACAAAACTGCTGTCAAGAAAAAGAACTACTGTACATGTTGCCTATCCTGAACAATGAAACTCATTTACATTTACAGCACACTGTTACATCCCATGTAACCGTGCGTGTGGTTGTAGCTGCAGATTAAAGAGATAGCAGACAATTGCACAGAAAAAAGGTCTAGTTTGACATTTTGCATTTGTTGGCTCACTGCCCTTAGGCCTGACTCCAGTGATGTCTTCTTCATATAGAAGAAAATATGTGGAGTAGTTGTGTTTTGAAATGTTTCATGGAGATGATTGATGGAGGGATAACCTCCATTCCTCATACTTTTTTCCTGATTTGGATCCCAGTGTAGTATTAAAATACAACAAGTAGATGTGAGATGTTGAATTGAAGACACCTACCCTGCACAGGTGTATTGAATCCAGTAATTGAAGAGATCTCATTGGTGCTTGGCTTGGTGGTGTCTCTAAAAAAGGCAAGTGAGCGGGATAAGTGCACAGAGAGCATTCGTGATGTCAAGCAGAGAGGAACCAGGACAAAAATGACAGTAAACTCCTTGAGCTGTAAAGTCTGGCCAGCTATTTTAACTGAACTCACCATAAATGGAAGGACAGACTTTTTATTACTGCCATGGATGTGTTTACAAGGTAATAGGATTGAGGATTAAAATGCAGATTCTGAGGCAGAACGGGTCAAAGGACTTCAATGTTCAATTAATGTTGAAATTAACAAGTTTAAAGTCAGACACAAGACAGGCAGTCCAAGGCAGGCATGTCATTAACAGGCAGCAGGTCTAAACACAGGCAAGCAGATGTCAGGTAGAAAATCAGGAACAGGAAAACAGGTACATATGGCTTAAACGCAAATTTGGCAAACTGGCAAAGGACTAGTGATATGGTTGATTATACACACTGAAGGCCTGAGATAATGAGAGTGATGTGTCAGCAGGTGGGGATGATTTGGGAATGTAGGCAGATGAACAGGATTGGTGTGAAAGTCTGAGGCCCAATCCCAATGTTTCCCCCTAAGCCCTGAACCCTCACAGACTTTACTGACCTCACCTGGAAAGTGATTCAATGCAAGAGGCTGCAAGGGCTCAAAATACTGTGAACAGGACAGCACTTTGGCACGTTACCTGGACTACGCTGAAACATGTTGCACACATTTTATCTTGCCCTACAGAGTGGGGGAGAGGTAAAAGTAAATAATATTCGTCAATAATACACTGAAAATATTGTTGGTCAAAACAGCATCAACAAAATCAGCAAAAACTAAAATAGTTGAATAAATGAAGTGTGTAATAAGGTGATTGCATTCCTCAGACTTCATGTGTTCTATACGAGATCTTAAGAAAAATTCTAACAATATTAACATTAGTGTTGGTGTGATGCTTGTTTGTTTATCTTCTCTTATAACACGGATTTGCCAATTTTTCTCTCGCTTCATTGATCCCCTTGGTAACCCCCTTGTTTCACGTCATACTGCTATGAACTGTGGTTTGTTCCCTCAGGCAACGTCTGCAGAAATGCGGACTTACGAAAAGGGTCTAAAAAGGGCTAAAAATGTCCCAGAGAGAGCCCTCACACACTTGATTATTTGACAGTGGGACAGCCCTAAGCCCTCACGAACTTCCTGGGAACGCGCCTCAAAGTCTGTGAGGATGGAAGTTGGGATTGGGCTTGAGTGCATCTGGTGGACAGGGACAGAGAAGACTGGTAAGATTGTTGGAACGACTCGGGGGCGGTCCAGATGCCAGCGTCGTAGATGGGATCCTTATATGTTGACATTTATACCTGGAATTAAAATGCATTATCTAGGTTGTACCTGCTTTGTGATTGGATCTCAAAATGCAAAGAAGTTAGGCTCGGGGACTTGTCTATAGATCCAGTCCAAAGGAAGCAAGAGGTGGGTGACATTGCTGGACAGATTTATTTCACACTGTATGGACTGCATTTACACCTGGATGAGGTCCGATCGCAGTGCGAGCCTGACCACCCTAAATGTGGTCCGCTTAATCCAATTGCATTTGCGCTCACGTCAGAGTCCTGGAGGCGTACAGGTCCAGGAGAGGTGACAGATTGCAGCCAGTCACCTTTTCAGCGGAGCGAATGATAGGCTGCAGTCTGCCCTTTTCCTTGGCAGTTGCAGCAGAGGACCAGATGGTGATGGAGGAGGCTAGGATGGACTCAATGATAGAGGTGTAAAAGTGCACAAAAAAATCCAACATTTATATTTTTTGAAAATTTTATCAACAAAAAGTACACAAATATAATTTCCAATAAACATGGTAAACTGTGACATCAGATTCCACTGTATGGTGTTATTCAAAATTTTCAGCTTAAAGGAGCTTTATGTAGTAATAATAACTTTAGAATAACTTTTTTATTGCCTGTTTGTGAACAAGTTGTAACCTCACTTAAATATGTAGCCTACCATTCGCTGGTTTCTCGGTTACCTGTAACAGCTGCTGCCTACTGTGTGAAGAAATAAGCTAGGCTGTGACGTTTATGCTTGCTCCATAGCCTCTTGCCTACTGATACTGAACTCAATTTTGTGTTTGAGTAGCTTGCTGGCTAACAGCGACCAGCTGCTATCATTATCCATTGCAAAATACTATAGTTGTTTGGCTTGCCACATTTCTTCACCAGCTAATACGATCCATATTAAGCTACTCTCTTATTTACCACCAGTATTATGTCAAAATTACTTTATGCTGTGTGAAGGACAGAATGGATTTTAGCTATATGCTGAAATAAACAATGATAAACAACAATGATACATGAAATTGATTTTTAAAAAAAGACGAGTAGGCTACTAAACTCACTGGAAATTTCCTAAAAGTAAGTTCGTGAGAACATTATTTTTATTTTATCTCATGTCGACGACATAAAAATAGGCTTCAGCACCTTCCCTTTTTCTTCTTCAAGAGAAAGTGCCCTTTTTTCTGGGGTGTTTTAAAAAATAAATAAATGAACATGCAGTATATTTATTCCTGTTTTGCACAGTGTCCCTGTCGAACAAATATGTTTACTGAGAAAAAAACTACATCAGATGAAGATGAGACTTTGGAGTTCCGATGCGCTCTCTCTATCTCTCTCTCCCCCCGCCCATCCACGTCTCACACAGACAGCAGCTCCTCCCAGCTTCTGGCTTGTGTGGAGGTGAATGGTGTTGAACAAAAGACTAAACTACCAGTGCCTCCAGCCTACCGCCAATTAAACAAATGACAAAAGGCAAATATAAGTCTACAGGTGCTGGTCATATAATTAGAACATCATCAAAAAGTTGATTTATTTCAATAATTCCATTCAAAAAGTGAAACTTGTATAATGTATACATTCATTCCACACAGACTGATATATTTCAAGTGTTCATTCCTTTTAATTTTGATGATTAAAACTGACAACTAATGAAAAACCCAAAATCAGTATCTCAGAAAATTAGAATATTGTGAAAAGTTTCACCTCTCCCGGAACCATCACCTTATCGTGGTGGAGAGGTGGAGAGGCTTTCTGGAGCCAGGCCCAGAGGGAGGGCTCGTCGGCGAGCGCCTGGTGGCCGGGTTTGCCACGGAGCCCAGCCGGGCACAGCCCGAAAAAGCTACATGGCACCCCCCTTTACATCCTTTGGACCCACCATCCATCGGAAGATCCGCAGGGGTCGGGTGCGCTGCCACATGGGTGGCGGTGAAGGTCAGG
>JAPMOB010214744.1:0-13500 GCA_029875015.1 Lepomis gibbosus
TAACCCCTCTCACTGGGGTTGCTTGTATAGTAGCATTGCATCAGATCCAAGTTTTCTGCTCTAGTCCATGTATGTCTTGTCTTGTATATAAATAAAATTATTCCATCTATGAGTACTATCAATTCCATCTTGAAGGCCAGCTCAGATAAAAACATTTTTTCCCCTAAGTCTGTTTAATTGCTGAAAGGCGTTTTTGTTTTTTCCTCTTGTTGCAGTGACGTTGTCCTTTGTGTGATACCATTAGTGAGTTAGCAGCTTTGATGTGTTGCCAGAAACATACCTGATGACAACTGAGAAATGTCGGCCCAATGTCGGTCTTATCGACTTGTCCGTTGTTGTATTTCCCCCGGAAACTGAAGTGTTCCCAAACAGAAGACCTTAACAATAAGGGAGGGTCTTAAAGCTCTGGCTTCTCTGCACTGGCCTTGATGCTTAGGCTGGGCTAAAGCGGCTGCTTATGTAGCTCTGTAGTGCCGCAAGGCGGAGATTTGGTCCGCCACTTAATATGTCCGTGTGGAAACTCAAAATTTCCGTATGTTCCACGCACAAAACCAGCCTAATTTATGACGTTAAAGACTGTATTCAATGCACATGTGCACCGTTCTGAAAGTCCTGTACTGAAATGGTCCGGTAGGAATACATGTACCGTTACACCCCTACTAATTAGACAATCATATTATGCATAGATTAGAAAATGGATTATTGTTATTCATATTTATTTCTGATTATCTTCTCGTGCATAGACAGGTGTCATCCTAAAGTTTCTTGAAGGTCTTCAGCATAATCTGATTCACCCTATACAAAAATGCAAAAAATCTTTTTTTGCATTTCAGTCCCAGTACACCCTTGCAGACAGATCGGACAGGAAACACTGATAGCAACCTCTTTAGTTAATAAAGCAAATCAAGAAAACACTCATATCAGTATGTACAATAAAGAAAACAGCTGTAAGATAAATATGACTCACAACCAATACATCATAGTTTATAATAATACAGCGCAGTGAGGATACAGATGATTTATAAAGGAGATGAGCATCTGCAGTGTAGTTTATACACTTCACTGATAAACCACAAAATTGTTGCTTAACATTAGCCCAATGATCAAAGAAAGTTCATACGTCAGGTCGGCTTTTCTGTCGTATTCCCACACCCTCTCTTTCTCGTCCACATCACACTTTTTTATTTATTCGTATTTTATTATGGTTTTTATAATGTTACATTAATCCACCATTATAACAGCAAAGTGCTTAAAGGGAATAGGAGGTGACATTGGTTTATTGCATGTTACACCCAAAACACACCCATCATTAATTAAGTGACCAAGTTCAACTCTTTAGAAACGTGCACCCGGCACGCTGACCATTTTTTCCACCGTTAAACTAGCATAATTGGATTTGTGCATGCCCTAAATGCAACTGTGCCATGCGCTTTGCTCCATGGGCTTAGATCTTTAAAATAGAGCCCTTACAGTATTGAACCAATCACAATGTTTAATGTACTATAACTTCCGGAGGGAAAAAACCCCTGCAACAAATACATATTATTTAATGGCAGCAACTTGTTGAAGGTTTTTATTTGATGTTATTTCAAGTGTATATCTTATTTATCTAAATTGCATGTTTTATGCTTTCATATCTATTGTTAGGTTAATTTACCTTTACGTATGTCTACAGTTCAAATAAACTGTCAGTTGTCTACCTGGAAGTGTTGTTGCTATTGCAACGTCACAGTGATTCGGTCTATAACAGGCTTGCAGCCTTTAGACACTGCTAGTGGGGAAAGACCTTAAGGTTTGCTATTTTTGAACACATGGAGTCGTTCATTTTTAAAAGTTAAACCAAAGCCAAATCTACAAATGTGTGCAGAAATCTGCAGTTTTCTTCTAATCCTATCAATAAACTTATTGTTATTTAATTTAGCTAATGCAGTAGGCCATACAGACACCTAGTTGCATACTGTATGTATGTGAATTAAATAGTCCCTGCAGAGATAAAAAATTTTATATATAACTGCTTCTAGAGGAAATAAGAAAGAAAAGACAAGGGCTGTTCCACCAACTGCTTTGATTTCTTTACTTTCCACCAGCCTTGGCAGGAGGAACACAGACACAGATTCATTTTCAACAATAGAATCAATAAATATATTTTTGCCCCCTTTTCCTGTCCTCTTGACACAGACACATCTAATTTAGTGTTTACCTTGCATTTGCTGAGTTTTGAACATTGTTAAATCATACCTTTTCAATTTCAGCTGGCAATAGACCTTCATTAACCTCGAGTGTCTTTATAAATGCTACTATATCTGCTCTGCGTACAGAGGAGGGATGAAGAGAAGGGACAGAGAGAGTCAGAATGGGAGAGAGACAGAGAGAGGGGAAGATTAAGCCACCCACAGGGTGCTAAAAAGTCTTTCCTCTATTATTTGGTCTCTCCTCCCTCCCCAATAGCTTAGGTGTTCCTGCATGAAATGCTGATGTGGTTCCCCCCCTCCCACCGCCAGGCCTTTCTTCCCCATCTTTTCCCTGTGGCAATAGATTTCCTCGAGGGAAATCATTACTTGGCATCATTACCATTCCCAACACTTTTATCTACTACCCCTTGTTTCCTCACTCCATCGCTTGATTAAGTTTAGGGAGGGGAGGAAAGGGGGGGAGGGGAATCCCTTCCCAATAAATAGACCTTGGAGGAGTTGCTTTGATTGAGGTACTTTGAGGGTACTAGTGTGGATGCTGTCTTATGGGACAACTCTTTTTTTTTTTCATTCAAATTTAAAATAAAACACCTCCAGTGTTTCCACAGAGAGCTATCAAATGTCCTGTTACTGGTGAAAACCAGCTGCAGCAGATGGTCCAGTTCAACTGTTATTAGCAATGGTAATGAATTTAGCACTGCTGACTATGCAGAGGATGTTTGTCACAGATGAACATAAGGTTTTGATTAGCGGGGACAGGTGACAGCAGCAAGTAACAGTACTTCTTAAGTCAGACATTGGAGGGACCAACGGGGTTAGGGGTTTTATATTCAACAACATATTATATCTGTGGAAAGTATTCTTTCTGGGGTTTTTACTGTTGGTGTGAAGCGCCAGTCCTCAGCACAATTGGTGGTTTGATGTGTACACGAAAGAAAGGGGAGTGGCACTTCCTGACTACGTGGACACTCATTGGCTATTGTAGGCCATAAACAGGGCATGGAAGTTTCTATTTGGTCAACTGAGGTGTCGATCAAAAGGTCAGTGTGTAGCCACTTTTTTGTTAGGCTAATACAAAACAATGCAACAGCATTCCGTGCATATTTGTTGGTATAATAAAGCATATAATGCAATAACAATAATGCAATAACGTAACAAGGCCATTTTTGTCGGAATGTTTTCTATCGGTGGACTACGGCTTCACAGATAAGTGGTGTCAATTTTGATTATAGGCAGTGCTTGAAGTGGGCCACTGGCACGGGTACGTCTACATTTTACTCTTTGGCGTACCGGGACCAGCCCTCTCCATATCAGGTTCTCTTGGCACTACTTGACGCTTACTTGTTCCCGTTCTCGCCTGACTGCTAATCTCTGTCGGCAGAGACAGAGGAGGGAGAAGCCTTCATGCAGCTGTGTGTAGAAAGTTACTCGTCAAAGTTACAGCGCTACAGCAAATGTTTGAAATGTTGAACTTGTTGTTCTGCATGAATGATTATTGAGGAATACGTTTTTAACATTAACTAATTAGAGACTGACTACCATGTAGAGCATTTTTCTTACATAAGGATTTAATGATTGAAAATAACCCACAGAAATGAAACTGCTGTCCCACTGGAATTAATATTATACTGGTGGTAAGTTAGCCTTTATAGTATACTATAATGAATACACTAATTGTAACTGTCCGCTTGGAGTCCTTTTAAGGTGTTTTGATTTCAATGATTGTGAACATTTTTTTGCAACAGATGTTTTTATTAGGATTATGGGGTAAATATGGGCAGATCACTCCACGCAGGTACTATTTGCGTCCACCAGTGGGCAGTATAGTTTCTGCCACTAGGCTAAACTAATCCCCTGTGAAGTGTAGATAAACCCTGTACTTACCAGTTTACGGCTGTCGCAAACCCACAACCAAAGGAAGAGCGAGTAGACAGGAGCACAAAGTAAAGACGCCAAACTTATAGACAATAAGTAACAAAGGAAACTGCCAGGGTTTGGTTTAACGCCCTTGGGAAGCGGAACGAGGTATGTATGTTGGGTGTTGAGGGAGTGAAATGTTCATGTTTTTGGCTATGTATTGATGAAGAGCAATTAGCTTTGATGTACTAATCCAGTGTGTGATTTTAGAGGTTATTGTGTAGAATATATGGTTCTTGGTATAAAGTGACAGTTATTTGATTGTGTATTTAATGAGGGTTATTGTTATGGCATGGTTGATTTTAGCTAAATGTAATGTGTATAAAAGTACTTGTGTTTTTATAAATGAAACAATGATAATTATAATAACAATATAACAAATGTTCAATAAATGTTTGATTAAATTCATTTGAATCACGAACAAATAAAAGATTTTATTAAGGAAACGGGACTGAAAATGATTTTACTATTAAAGATTTTATCATAATTGTTTGTCTGGTCTCAACTTTCACTCAAGAATCAAGTTTAAAGGCAAAATCACCTTTAAACTTGAAAGAAATACTGATTCGTCATTTACTGTGATAATTAAAACTATACTATATAATAATAACTATAATAATAGCGAATTATAGCGAATAATAGCCTGGGATTTTATTTGCTAAAATCGCTGAATTGATCCTGCCTATATTTGGGTCAGGCGTCCATATGGGGCAGGCCTTTTATTCCTCTTGCAGAAAACTGAAATGGGCTACTATGAAACAGTTTTATTCCAAACAGAATATTAATTGATATTAAATACACGTCATTCATTTGATCTAGCTCCACCAGATGGCACATAACGCAAACAACAACACAGTGCAGGATGAGAAATGTGTGGCAGAAGTTGGCAGACAGACCTCGATGGACTTCACGACAGTATTCATAACTTGGATTAACTTGGATTCATTTTTATGAAAAGCTGTTTTGATTCTTTTGATCAGTGGACCCTTATAGAGTAACGGAATTCAAAGGTAGCGGGAGTTTTCACTTTTCAGCAGTCAGCAATCTGCCTGCCCTCTCGGCTCTGTCGTGTGTCAGGATTCAGGGTGACAGCAGCTCGGCTGTCCTGCGCACCCATCCTGCATTCATGAGCATCACCAGCTCCTTTCGTTTGCGGTGATTACTCTCTCAGGCTTCTTTCCTCCCCCCCATGGGTCTGAGGACAACGCTACATCCGACTTCCTCTGCCTGCTGCGTGCGCTGTCCTTTTACGTGGCGCACACGGCCACCTGCCGCCATTCGAAGCTCCCATTTGTGCACTACAGGGAGCAGTCCAAGGGACTTCCCCTATCAGTGCAGCCTCACTGGCAGTACAAGGCCATTTCACAGGCCTATATGTCAGCCGGTGAATCTCTCCAGGACGGCATCAGGGCGCACTCCACGAGAGGCATTTCCTCCTCTGTGGCGTTGCACGATGGGATGACGGTGGACGATATCTATGATATTATTTTCCATCAGTCTATGTCTAGCTGGTCTTGGATTTTCATTCACAGTATGCAGTCATTATTAGGAATTGTTAGCATGCGATTAGATGATCTGGTCATTTCAGGCCTATAGATCCCCCACTTTATTATTGAGTCATGCTGACATATATGCACATAATATTGTTGGCAATTGTTTTTCTGTCTTGATTATAAAAACACATCATAAGTTATGTCCTAATGTATTCTGAGACTTAGCTTGGACATGCATTTGGTAACCCATCAACATCTATGCTCGACTAATTTTACACCTGAAGATCAGTTTAATCTTTATAAAGAGTACCACTTAGCCAGTGTTGTATAATGTATTTTATGGCTCTGGAGGAGCTTTGACAAAGCTGTGAAAATAACCCTTATTATGCCATGGTGATTGCATCAAGGTTATCTTAGTTATAATATAATTATAATTTATGTGCGTGTAATACCAAATCCTTAGGGTACTCTTAAGTACCAATTTTCCATGACAACAAGGTAACAGTATGCTCAAGGTTCTCTGTTGGAGCCTGAGTGATTGAACATTTTATATAAAAGTCAGGAGCACAAACACAAAAGAGATGCAAGTATGCGACAGAAATTGCACTGGGTTCATAGTATTTTGAGTTATGTAATTAAAGAAATCACAGAATATATGTTGTTGAATTCAAAAGTATACTTGTTTTTGTGTTTGAAGTCTAAATGATGCACTGATTCTTTAAAAAGTATTTTCTGTAAACATATCGATTACAGCTGGAAGTCCTACCCTGTATTGTTGTATTGTTTAACAGCTTCCCTCTGTGCCACATATCTATAATTCATACTCACAGTTTTGGTTTCTTTGATGACCCTGCAGGCAGTCCCAGGTAAGTCCTGGTGCCTCAGTGTTGCTGTTTGGGGTTGGGAGGCCCCGGGGTAGAGCCTCGGGCAATGGCTTTGGCCCAGGCGCTCTCCAGAGATGGTCTTGCTCATCTGGGCTGTAGATACAGTTACATATACATACAACTCCAGCCTCCATCAGCTGCCACTCTGTCTCTCTTCTGCTTTGTCTCAGTTCTGTTCTTATTTAACCATAAGTGATTTACACCCTACAAGTGCTACATGGGTGTGCTCTTCCAAATTGTGGGAGTTGGTCAATGGTAGACTAAATGTAAAACAGCAAATAATCACAATAGCAACTCCCAAATGACAATTTAATCCAAAGCTAATACAAGCTAACTGTGAAGTTTCTGGAGGTTTATTTCTGTGACAGCCCGACAATCCATCTGACTTTCTTGCTGTTCAGACGGTCAGAAATGAAGCTACCTCAGCCACTTGGCCTTGGCCTTTCACTGCAGGCTACCTTGGCCTATTAGGCTGGGGCTTACCAGGGAACTGGTGGTGTCAGGTACTGTGATGGTGAACAGTAATTACAGTGACCACAGGACTGCGCAGGATTGGCAGAAAAAGCAGACCCATTATGAGGGAGGCCCAGTGTCTTGATTAGGCCAACCCCTGTGCACTATCACTGTACAGCTAAGCCTGCTTAGTTGTGGAGCTTTACTGTTGGCATCACCTTACTCCACAGCCTTGTTAATAACACTCAGTAGCGAGAGTCAGCGGGGTGAGACATGCAGGTTGAGTTAATAATAGTGGTGCAGCTTCTGTGTGATGTTAAATGAGATCTGATTGGTAGAGAGATCCTAGCTTGTGGAGCACTGGACCTATTATTGAATAAACAAGTCTGTTTACTACTTCTATTAAGTTTCCTTTTTAGGTCTGGTTTGTTCTCCATCAACTGCCGGCGTGATGCTGTAAGCGGTGCTTGTGTGTTGGTAGCTTATTTGCTGCTCTCGCTAAATACCAGTTAAATTCGTTAGATTTGTCATTACAGCGGCCAACTGTCCGCTAAACACTTATTCTTACAGTAATTCTGCCTAGGCACTCACAGTTCTTCTATCTTTTAGTAACTGCTGTTTAATCTCATAGTTGTCTTCAAAAGTTTTGGTAGCTAATGCTACCGTACTTTAGCTTAGCGACTTTAGCTTAGCAGCTAGCGATGTCTTCTCCTTCTCCCTATCGCTCTCCTTCTGTTAGTTTCCGTTTGAGCACTTAGGCTCAGTGAGTGAATGTGTGTGTGAATGGTGAATGCAGATGTAGTGTAAAAGTGGTCGAAAAGACTAGAAAGGCGCTATACAAATACGGAGCATTTACATGTAACAACTGTAGTTTATTTGTAGACATGGAGGCAAGGCTCAGTGATATAGAAGTCCATCAGAGCAGTCTTTAGCTACTGTAGCTAGCTAGTCCCCGGTAGTTGGTGCTGAACGGCCTGAGTTAGCCTCTGGTAGCCGTCCCCAAGCATCGCCTGAGCAGGAAAGGGTGGCTGGGTGACTGCCCGAAGGAGGAATAGTCGTATGTTTTACTATCACTTTTTGTTTCTCTTCTTTTTTTTTGCTGATTTTTTTTCTTTCTTTCTTGTTGTTTTAATTCCATTACTTTGGACAGCTCTTTGTAAAACAGTTTTAAATGTGATTTATAAATTAACCTGACTTTTACTTTTTTTACTTTACTTTTTTGCCTGCAACTAGTGTTCTAGTGTTTTTCACTGATTGTCTAGTAGTCGTTTAACCTGTGTGTAATTGTGTGTGGCCATTTCCTCTCATTTTTTACAGTTCATTGTTCTTCATGGCTGATGGTTTGCCACCAGTGCATTTTGTACAATGTATCGTGGCTTCTGTTTCAGGATTATTCCCCTTGTTTTCCCTTTCGTTGTATTAATTAAACTTTCAGTATAATGGACTATTCACCTGTTGCACTGTTTGGATTACTGTGCCTTGTTTTGGACAACCTGCTTCACATAACATTTTTGGAAATGTCTATTTAATAAACCACATTAAACGTCCGTCTCAAATGTGTCTGCATTTGGGCCCCAAACCTTGGGTTCCCATGCCTGAGCTAGACAGGCCATAACAATATTGTTGATATAACAATATTTATTTGTTCAGTTTTTAATTTATTGATAGAAGCACATTATCTAAAATGTCATTGTACGCTGAAGCATTAAGATTTCCCTTCACCAGAACTAAGGTGTCGAGACCAAAGCAGGTATAGCGACTCTAGCCTAAAGTACACAAGGTTGTCCAAATAATTTTAGTGGCCTGCTTGTACATTTAACTGAAAGGAAGTGAGTGTGTGTAGAATGTAGGAGACCTATTGCTTTCTGTATTTAAAACTGCACCTGTTTATTGCTGATACACACAGTTCTCATCAGATCCCCCATCTGCCTGTTTGATTACACTCACCCTCCAGAAAAAGGGGAGGAGAGAGAGAGAGAGAGAGAGAGAAGGAGAGCAGTGCCTCTTAGTCTCCTCCGCCATTTCACACAACAAAATAAGATGTTTCATCGCGCAACGCGTCTGCACCAAACAAGCTGGTTGGTTTAGAAACTGAGAGAAAATTGCCTTTTGAATAATCCACTTCTTGACATTTTTTCTTTTTCCCTCCTGAAAGGTTTTCTGAAGGTTATTGTTGAGAATAATGCAGCTCCTGCCCCCCTGCAGATGACAATCATCTTTCCAATTTGTTTGAGATTAGGTCATATGGAAACAGCGCATCGTAAACAGACAGGGTTGGCACGCCGGTGATGGAGCATGGGGAGGGTGGCACCGTTTCCCCCTGTTCTGGGTGCATCCAGCCTTGATTGCCATGACACTGGCAGTAGAAGAAACCAGGGCAACAAACAAACAGAAATCCACAGATCTCTGTTACTAACTGGGAGAAAGAGAGGAGCAAACCCCCCACCCTCCTCCTGAAGCAGCATGAACAGATTGGATGTTTGATTTGCGGCTGGATCAGTAAACACACTACGGCTTCGGCTGTTTCTTTTGATTCAACATAAATCATATCTAAACAAACAAACGAGTTCTCAGTGTTTGAGATACGACAGTATTGACATCAGAGCTCCTATCTGAGAAGAACATTAATATTTCTCATAGCACAACTAAAGGCCCACTTTTATCACTTAAAAACTTAAAATAACATCGCAGTGGATGGTCAGCTGTTGTGTGTATGTGTGTGTGTGGTGGTGGTGGTGGTGGTGGTGGGGGGGGGCAGTAATTTTCCTTGCATGGTTCGACTGGTAGACAAGCTGAAATGGGCATCTGGTAGAGGTTACACTGCTACATCAAAAGAAAGAAAGAAAAAAAAAGATTTCTCAGCATAGTAACTACTTTCTCTGAATAGAAGATCAGATTTGTGCTGCAACATGTGTTTTAGATGTAACTAAACAATCTATAGTGCGCTAATTGTGTGTCTCAGGAACATGGACATCTTTTGCTATCTAGAATGTCAATAATCGACTGGGTTAGCTTGTGACTCTGCATCAGAAGCCTTCTTTTTACTGCAGAGACGGCATGATACCACAAAGCTTAACAATAAAGATTAGCCTGATAATTACACAGAATGCAATTTTAGATAATTTTGCCCCGACGCAATATAAAGTGCTCAACAAAAGAGATACTGACGGTCAGTCGGAGTGGTATTAACTTATTGTCCAATTAGCAAACAAGAGCACAAGAATGTGCAAATAAATTTTGATATGCCCCTTTTGGTGTGATGGGGCACTAACAGCTGTACTGGTAGTAGGACTGTGCACATGTAAACTTTGTCCCGACAATGGCTCTAAAGGGACCACTAGAGTCATTAAACTCAAATGTTTTAATCCTATTGGGAGCATTAACCTACAGTAAATAACCTCTTTGAGGCCAATATGCCAATTGAATTATGAGACATACAGTACGCAACTAGTGTGTGACATTTTGCAGGACCAATTCTGTAGGGACCACAAGTATTCATATTAATTTCAGCATGGAATGTCTCTACACCAGTGGTGGCGTTAAGCATCTGGGAGCCTGTTTGCTAATGTGGGGCCCTACCCAACTCTGTGCTGGGGCTGGTTAGCACGAATGCACAACATGACTTTAACCATGAATCATGTCATTTTAGAGAACGTGTGTATATTACAGCATATGGCAAATGGTCTGTATTTGTATAGCGCTTTTGCGATCACTCAAGGCGCTTTACATTACATGACATTGATCCATTCACACACATTCATACACTGATGGCAGAGGCCAAGGTGCCAACTGCACATCGATCCATCAACCTTCTGGTTAGTGGACGGCCACTCTACCCCCTGAACCACAGCTGCATATTTATTTATAGCCGAGACCTTAACCTTTCATTAACAGCTCGTTAGAAAATTCTAACATAAAGTATCACAGAAATAGGCAGCATGAAAAGTGTGCCAACCTAACCTGGCCTCCCCTACACAGGGACACAGAGTAGGTGTTTGTATTCATTTGAGTAGCCAGGATAACATATAGTATATGGTGAGACATATATAGACATTTTACACCTCAGCAGACAGCACACTTGAACACCAACATACAGTACAAAGAAGCCACAGCAGCTACACAGTCAATAGTCATGGTCATAGTTCATAATAATGCAGTGTAGTGAGGATACAGATGTTTCACAGAGGAGACAAGCGTGTATAACTCGTTTGTTGTGTTAAATACACTTGTCTCCTGCATAATAAGACTGCATAATAACGTATAACAGAGACTCTACTCTGCAGTGTAGTCCATACACTACACTGATAAACCACAGAACAGCCGAGTAACATTAGGCTTCATGATGAAAGTTTTTATTTCATGTCCACTTACATTCTCCCTCTGAGGCCAAGTCAGCAACTCTATTTCCGTGTCCATGCCTCTACACATTAAGTAAAATAGGTTGTTTATTTTAACCCCTTGTTGCTTGAATTTTTTTTACAATAAAAAAATATTTTTTATTCTTTCAAGCTGATGTTAAATTAAGTGAAGGTTGTTAATTTGTCTATAGAACATAGAAAAGATATAAATTCAGGTATGATGTAGGTATGATGCAAATTAGCGACAAGAGGCATAAATGAGAAACCAGGGCCTGAAAAAGGTAACTAGGTATGTATCGAACAGGCATTGGGGGAATCCATGTGCTATCATGCCTTGCAGTCTGCAAGAGGTATGATGCAAATTCACGACAATCGGCGTCAAGGGGTTAAAAGTGGGTTCAGCCATCCATCTATGGTTGGATGGTTTGGATTCCAGGCCAGTTGGGATATGTAAACCTCCAAAGGAAGGTGCCCAAGGGGCATCCTCATCAGATGTCCAAACCACCTCAGCTAGCTCCTTTTGATGCAAAGGAGGTCATGTTCTAATGAAGCCAACAGAACCACATCAACTGCAAAAAGCAGGGACGCAGTTCTGAGGTTCCCAAACCAGAAACTTCCCTCACCTTAACTGCGCCTTGAGATCTTGCACATGAATATCCTAAAAAGAGAAGCAGAGTCCAACACCCAGTGAAAATGTGTTTGTGCTGGGAATATGGACGCAGCTCTCACTTTAGTTATACAAAGAACAGATGGCTCGTAGCAGTGGCCCCGGTACCCCAACCTCCTGCTGTACCCCCCACAGGATTCCCTGGGGGACCCAGTCGTAAGCCTTCTCCACAAGTCCACAAAGCATATATAGACGCTGGTCAAACTCCCATGACCCAACCACCCCCAATAGCCCTGCAAGAGTAAAGACTTGGTCCACTGTTTCATGGCCAGGACAGAATCCACATAGCTTTTGCTGAATCTGCGTTTTTAACAGTTTGTTGGAGCCTCCTTTCCAGCACCCTGGAATAAATTTTCCAGAGAACGCTGAGCAGTGTGATACCCCAGTAATTGGAGCACACCCATCAGTACCCCTTTTTGAAAATGGGAACCACCACCCTGGTCTCCCACTCCACATGTATTTACATTTTATTCAATTAACTGATGCTTTTATCCATAGCGACTTACAATTGCTATACATGTCAAGAGGTTACACGCCTCTGGAGCAACTAGGGGTTAAGTGTCTTGCTCAGGGACACAATGGTGGATGGGTCACAGTGGAGGATTGAACCCGGGTCTCTAACAACAAAGGCAGGCAACATATCCATTGCGCCACCACCACATGTACTTTCCGTACCTTCCACACAACATTAAAGATCCTACCTGTCAAGTATTCCGTTTTGGCCGGAAATTCACGTATTTTACCCTTCTTTCCCGCCGTCCTCCCGTATTAGTATTTTCCTGTAAATCTCCCGTATTTTAACCTGCGTTATTAAAAAATAATAATAATACCCCGGCCAGGGCGGAGTAAACATAACAAAAAAAACATCAGGTGCGTTTGACTTCATGTGACACTGCGCAGGGCTGACTTAAGGTGATGCATGTTGGACTTAAAATAAGGCATGTTGGTTAGAAATCGTGTCCGACTTTAGCCGGCAAAACGTCACCAGGACACATGACATTAAAAACTCGTAGGAGCAAGGAGGCTGCAGGCGCAGAGTCCGGCGGCCGGAGTTGCTTTTCTCAGGCTGCACAATGTTGGAACCACACTTTTGCCTAGTCTTGAGGCTTTTTTCTTTGCAATTGCCGCGAGATCAGTCATTGATGACAGCTCACAGTAAGCTGCTGCAGGTAGAATGTGTCCGACTTTACGGCGCCATTTTTATACCCCGCCCCTGCAGTCACCTGCAGCTCATGTTAGACTATGAAGTCTGCGAAAGTCAGCCGCCGTCATCTCGAACACACCTATACCCAATCTGAGCTCTGTCACTAGCCTCGCGATAGCTGCCACATGCAGGTAGACGCTAGACAACAGAAGTGTTTGCGCTCTACTCTCATGTAAAATTAACCACTCTGGCCCCGCCCACAAATACACTCCTTTCAAGACAGTCTTAAAGAAGCAAAGTCTGCAACAAATGTGTACAATAACTCACTAAAAGAGTAAAGAAAAGTTATGTGAAATTAAAAGAAAAACTTTAAAAGAAAAGCAATATGAAAT
>JAPMOB010214746.1:0-13255 GCA_029875015.1 Lepomis gibbosus
GGACTTTGGGCTTTTTCACTTTGGAAACCTGTTACATGCACAAAAAAGATATATAACTCAATAAAGGAGAGGGAAAAAGCATAACACCACTTCTTTAAGGAGCTTCATATTTATCCATTTTTATTCATGAGCCTTGGTGTATGATAGACATGAAAAGCCAGATCTCTGTGTGAGCTTATCACTAAATTCATGCTACACTATGTCTGCTTCTCCATATGTTTATTAATGTTATTACTAAATTATCTATGTTTGATTCAGCCTTACTTTAAAGCATAAGCTCTGAGATGAACTGTTGCATGAATGCACACTGCCACCTATTGGTGAGCAACTGGTATCACATTTGATACAAACAGCTCATTACTTGTGATTTACAGTTGATCTCTGCAGTTAACACAAGTGGGATTTCCCACAGTGGGATAAGGATCCTTGAACGGGTTCATGGCTATTTCTGGCGTCAGGCATTGCAATAATTGTTGTTGTTAGAGCTTAGTTATTACGCTCTAACATTAATTACATTTATTTAAAGGTGTAGTACTGTAAGCATGATGAGTGTCATCTAAAATGCAAATATCACATACTGCAGTATTTTCTACTAATTTACAGTGTAAATTATTACATAAAAGTCTAAATTTGGAGAAACAAACAAACTTTGGCTTCATTTAAGTTGAAAGTCTACAGTTTGAAAAACCAGGATTCAATACCCTAAGCAAAACCCTGACCACCAACTGCTCCAGAGTAGCTGCTCAAACAGATCAAACTGTGGTTTTACTGGGCAGCTTCGAGGTGTGACTGTGAGCATGCTGCTCTTAAAGAACATTGCAAACAGGGCATTCCATGCAAAAGCACCCTAAATAAAACAAGATGAGAAACATCCCACCACTATTTCGATCCATCCATCCATCGTCAACCACTTATCCTGCATAAAGGCTCGCGGGGGGGCTGGAGCCAATCCCAGCTGTCATTGGGCGAAAGGCGCGGTACAGCCTGGACAGGTCGCCAGTCCATCGCAGCCCACCACTATTTATTTATTTTAAATGAAGATGTTATTTACCTTTCAGCCATTAGAGGACACTGTAAGCCCATAAGCAGTAGCACCACGGTACACAGGAGTAAACTGCTACAGCACCTGAGGGGCAAAGGCAAAACCCAAATAGAAGAGTGGAGAAACATCACTGCATGGTGTGATTCACATTCACCAAATCTCAAATCCAAGCAGAACACATGTACACCATCATCAAAACACCAGTGGTGGAAGAAGTGTTTGGGGGTCTGATTTATAAAACTGTGTGTAGGAAAGACTCCTAAAGGTTACGTAAGTACAAAATACAGGAAGTACAAAAATATTGTGATTTATAAAACAGTGCACACGCAAGTCCTGCAACAAATTCCCTTTATAAATCACTATCAGCTTTAAATGTGCCACAAGCTCCATGTCTGACCCTTTGAACGCCCATGGTTGCCTATAAATGGTCAGTGAAATACCCACATAAGAAAGACGCACTGGATCATCCAGGTACGTACCCTGGATTCCCTTGTTTGAAAAGAAAGTTAACTAGGTGCATTCCACGTGTGTTTAAACATTTATTTAAGCTACGCAAACACTTTACTTAATGAGGCTAGCGATGAATTAAAAGAACTATGACTTGTTTTACGTGACATAAGCGGTACACTGAAAAATCTACTTAATAAATAAAAATAGTTATATTTTTTCCATTTTTACAAGCAGTGCATCACATCCACAGGCTGGCGCACAGTGTTTGGCTCGAATGCCACAAAGCAACAAAAATGTGATAACGATATATGAAACTATGCACTGGTAATTTGCTTGACTGAGACATTGAACAGCCTCAATTTAAAGCTATGTTCTCTGTGCTGTACGAAGACAAAACATAATGAACCGTTTTTATTACCTTAGAATGAGCCTTTTCTATCTATATAACCGCGGGTTACCCTTCCATGGACGTTGCCATGTTGCGCCACCTTGTTTCTGCAGTAGCTGAAAACAGACAAACAGCACTACAGAACACATTTCATCAGTACCATAAGTCACCATGTTCTTCTTCTTCTTACTGTAGAATTTTGGCAGTGTACACGCTTATCACTATGTTGAATATGTAGGTTCGAAGAAGAAGTAATAATATACAGCAGGGGTCAGCAAATAAGTTTTGCATCGGAGCAATTCATTTATGCATTAGATGGTGTGTAAGAATATAAGTTATAATATCTAAACACAATAGGATACATTTAATTTTTTGTCTTCTACAAATTAATCATGAAGAGACTGTTTCACATGCTCACACTTAAGCATGTGCTGCAGTGTGTCTTCCTGCCTTTGATCCGCATCCATAAACCAACCAAAGCTTTTTCATTTCCCCAGTATCTCAGAGGACATTTAGAGGAATTACGTTTTCTGACGCTCTTTCAGAGGTGTGTCAAGCAGGCTGCAGATTGTTGTTAAGAATTTTTCAAAGTAAAAGCTCTCAATTCAACTCGAAATAAAGCATTGCTGCAACAAATGTTTTTGTGCATATATTTTGCACGCAAAGCCACTAACTCACTTATGTGAGTAACTTTTGCTGTCATGACTGAGATCTATTTCAGCACAGCTATCAAAGTTTTATTTATTTATTTTCTAATTTCCAACAGTCTGAGCCTGTCAGTAGCAAAAAGAAACACTTTTTTTGGATGTAATTTTGACGGGCTCAGCTGCCCCGAAGGAATACGTTATCGCCACTGCAGCTGGTTTGAGGCTGAAGCCATCTACTGCACGGATTCCAAAAGTTTTTCTACCTAGTAGTCATTTTGACACCAAACATGAAAGGAAATTACAGCCCAGGTTTATACAGATACAGATAGATCGATTACTAGTTCACAGACTTAAAGCATTGAAGCTGTTCTCATGGTGATCCAACACTTCACCAAAGACTGTTTTTTGTCACTGATCTGTGGATAATCATGTATATCAGATTTTATAGTGTTTACTGCTGTTCCCACAAGCTCAAAACCCTACGCTACAGGATACATTTCTGATGAGATCTCAGTACAGAAGGCAGGGGCGGGGGAAGGTGGTGATGGTGGTGGGGAGGGTGTCTGGAGGCGGAGCAACACAGAAGCAGAGTGTTTGATGTGACAGCTGGAGATTGTAAGAATGAGGGGTGACACAGAGCTCCAGCATCCTCAGCCCCAGTCGGTCATCCACTCAGACTGTCAGTCAGTCTCTCTCTGAGATTCCAGATCTGTTTAGTCTTGTGTTATTAACACATGTGAGAGTGTGTATCTGTATGTGTGGGCGCGTGCATGTGCGTGTGCGCATGTTCCTCAGGCAATAGATCTGGGAGAAGTGACAGTGTGGCGTGGCCCTCTGTCAGTCGCCCAGTAAAGTGGCATGTGTGTCAGTTCTCCTGACAGACGCTCTCATCCTGCTGGCCAACGATGGCGGCTGCAAATGTGGGACATGTCTTGTGACAGAGCGACACAGCCTACACGACAACTCGGCGTGCAGACAGGACACGAGCAGTCAAGTTTGATGTGAGGGGGTCACTGCTGAGGGCCCGGGCTCTCGGAGGGTGAGTGAAAGCCACAGTGATCTTGGCACAGCTGGAGATGCAGCAACTATGCTACACCTCACTTACACTTCTTTTATTCCTAAATGGCTGCAAGAGAAACCTGTTTTCTTAAATGTGTTCCACTTGTAGTATGTTAACATCAATAAATCATTATCAAATTAATACCAAATTAATTCTGGGGCATTGCTAAACAAGAAAATCACAAAAAATATAGGCAGCCTGTACTTGTAGACAGCCTAGTCTTTTGACCACTCGAAGCACTTTTAAATTACGTCAAATTTACCCACCTCGACATACAGACTGAAAGACCTGGGAGGTCAAACTGCCGATCTTCAGACTAGATGGCAACCTGCTGTACCTCCTGAGCCATAGCTTTACTTTAAAGTTAAACTCTTCAACATCTCAGTTTTTGATATGTTGACTGATGGTGACAGAAACACTGTTATTGATGAATTTTTGATGAATTCTATTTCCTGTGAGTGTTTCACAATAAAAGTGAGCTTGCGTTTTGCCATTTGAACATTTTCAATGTGAACTAGCAGCAGTAGGAAATTTTCAATCTACATTAGCAGTAACTTAATGTAGCTCTGATACAGCAGTGGGAGAGTGAACAGTAAACAGTGAGGCTGATATCATTGAGATAAAATGACAAACAGTAGACAGTTCTCTCCTTCTGTCGCTTTCTGCAGGTGTTTCTGCCTCCTGATTACAGATCTGTGGTTTCAAGTCACCTCATGTTCCTGCTCAACACCTGATTCTAAAATTGTTATTATTGGTCCTATCATTATTAGTACTAGTATTAATTTTCTTTTATCTGTAGCACCACCTTTACTGTTGTTTTTATATTTGTATGTGGAACTTGCATTGTGCTGCTTTGTGTTCTTTCCTCCTGCGTTCTCTGCTCTATGTGAAAAGTGCACTGAGCTCCTCATAACTTCTGTTATGAATTGGTGCTACATAATAAAATTGCATTGAATAGAATTGAATTGCATGCTGGATGGCTTTCTGCTAGTACAAGGTTTACCACACCACAAATCTTACATGCAATGGAAATTCAAACTCTCAAAAAATTCTCACAAGGGCAGATGGCAGATGGAGGGAAATGGCAAATAAAAAATCTATTGTCCTTCTCAGGACATTTGGATTTTTGCCACAGGAAGCAGACACATTTGGATAAACACTCACAGATTATAGATAGATGATAGATCCTGACATAGAGAAGCAAAAGGGGAAGTGTCAAGCAAATCTCAATGTGGATGAATCTGAGATTAAAGATAATGTTTTTTAATAGTCCATATTTAGAGTTCAGCATTACCTTGCTGGATTAAAAAAAGGATTCAAATATTTGATCGTTCAAGTGAAAACAGTGGGTCATAAAGGTGCTGACCCATTCAATTAGCTACAGTCCTGTCAGTGGCGGCCTTTGTATCTGGGGGCCAATGTGCGTGCATTTTTTGCACTTTCAGCATCATTGACTCAACTCAACTCAATCTCAATTTAGAAATAATCCAAGCAATTACCTCAATTAAAAACCAAAACACTGATATTTTTGCTCAACAAAGCAAACCTTTGTGTTACATTTTAATTTCTGTGACCTTTAAAGGACCAGAAAATATACTGTGTGCACAAATGCACAGTGTGACTTTAATCACAAATCAAATAATTTTAGAAAACATTTATGTACATAAACATATCTATTTATAGTTGAGACCATAACCTTTCATTTGCTGTTAGAATATTCTAACGTAAATTATGGCAGAGGAATACGGCAGAGTTTAAAGTGTGCCAACCAACCCTGATCTCCCCTACACAGGGATGCTCAGAGAAGGTCAGTCTATAACGACGTCATACTAATTTTGATTTTGAGTTCTTTGAGTTTGAGTTTATTCACAATACCACTTTAAACATTACAATACATTACATACAATTAAGGGTACAGAATCAATTGGGTATAGTGAATGGGTCTCCCAAAAGAGCTAAAGAAAGCTTATTGATGGGGGTCTATGATTTATAAAAAAGGTAGTGGTATAGACAATGTATACACAGAAAATGCACACAGAGCACACCAGAACATACATAACAATACATACACATACAATCGTACACATACATCCCAGTCATCCATTTGAAAACAGTTTGATATTAGATATAGGTTAATATGAGGTGATTTTTTTGTTGTCTTTTGAAGTTGGAGGTAGAGGGCAACACCTTGAGGCCATCATCAATCCCATTCGAGATCCGCGACAACACTCATACTGGCGCGCACATGTCGGCGACATTTTCCTAATAGAAGTGGTTTAATTCTCGTTTGGTATGTGTGCTGGGGATAGGAACAAGAATACTTTATTTAGAGTTCAGCCTATTTACAATTTGAAACATAAGGCAGGCATTATGATATTGATTTAGCTCAGCTAGTCTCAATAACTCAAAGCGATAGAAGGCGGGTGGGGGAATTTACTATTGGCAATTTCCGTGTTGATTTGAATGGTCAAGATAACATGTCTAATAGTTATTAAGAACTAATTTCAAAAATTTAACAACATTTTACACCTCAGCACACCGCATACTTGCATACCAACATATTGAATGTCAAAGCAGCCACAGCAGCTACACATTCAACAACAAGAACTAATGCATGAGAATGGCAGGGAAATGGGGAGGGAGAGACAGCGCCTGGATGAGAGAGAGATGTGACCCACAACAGCTCATCGTAGTTTATGATAATGTACTGCAATGATGATACGGACAATTCATAGAGGAGACATGTGTATAAAACACTGATGTATCTGCCTGTCTGTCTGTGTTAACAGAGACTCCAGGCAGCAGTGTAGTTCATACACTTCACTAAAAAACCACAGAACTATAGAGTAACATTTTTATATCACATCCACACTTCTGTCTAAATTCACCTTCCCTCTCTCTCTCGCTGGCCCACATGAGCTCTCTCTTTAGGGGTGCTGAGGGGGTTGCAGCACCCCTACTTCCAGACAATGTCCACGTCTCTACACATTGAGTCAAATTAGTAGTTTATTTTTAAGTGGTTGAATTATTAAATTCTTGCATGTCAGTCGGAGTCCCCTTGGAGGCTGGGGCCCATTTCAAGTGAAACAATAACATTAATGAAACATTAACAAAAAGTTAAATGTGTCATCTAAAGTTGTCCTATATATGACAATATAATATATTCAGATTCAGCCATTTGTTATGTCTGCTAAAATATGAAAACTGTTAGTTTCACTTTGAATTTCTGCATTGCTGCCTATTGTGAAAATGCTTTTTACATGCTTTTTAATGGTTATTATAAGGTTTGAATAAGATGACACCATGTTATATTCTTTATTCTTTAGCTTTTTTAATCATTTTGTGAACCAAGTTGTACAAACGCAGCGTTATATTTTGGAGATGTGAGTGGCAGTGGGTTGCAGTTGTTTTTCTCAGTTAAAGCTGGAGTCTAAATAAATCTTAATAATGCTGGAAATATAAGAGTTCCCCATGCCAGTAATTTTTGTACAGTCCCCTAAATCTGCTACATCAGCTGTTAAATGGACCTTGTGGTAAGATTTATTTCTCTTCTGCAGTTTCTAAGGTCAAGAATGGAATATGAACCTCAGCTTTTAAGCGAATGTGGGTGAAAAAAAGTGCTGGGAAAAAAGGAAATTTTAACACCTACAGTTCCATGCCAACTGGACAAACTCCAGTAGCTGATAAAGATCTTGTGATATGGTGGACAGCTCCAGAAAGCTAATAAATGGACCTCTAAACTGCTGTTACCAAGGTCAAGAATTAAGTTTGATCCTCAGTCAGTGTCAGATGTAGTTTTTGTGTGTGCAAATCATCTGAAGTCTGATTTCTTTCACGCCATTCCTTCATGTAGTTCTTGTCTTCTGCCCACAGATGGCACTCTTTGCCACACCTGGGCTTTGACTCACGCCACTGATCTGTGCTCACATGAAGATCCTCAGGTTTCTTTTCAAATTCTGACAGATACTTCATCCCTTCCCTGTGTGGTTCACTCTGCTCTGCAAGGATGCACCACACCACCTCCCAGCAATGCACTGGCTGCAGTTTATCGGTGACTATATTGGGAGCATTTAATGGCACAATCGTGATGGATTATTTGAGCAGTTGATTTATCGATCACTGTCCTCAGCTAAGCTGTGAATACTGAAATAGTTACCAATCACTTCCAGAAATCACCATCCCACACAGCCTTTCTTTTTGAAAGTTGTAAATGGTTTTCGTCCTGCACTACAGTGGACTAATAATTAATTAGATATTTTTGAGGGTTTACATAACAACAACTAAACCTGTAAGGTGTTCTTCATGTTGGATGTAGCCGTTTGAGGTTGTCATGGACTTTATGCATCCATCACTGAGGAAGAGGAGGGTTGAGCAGAACAGCAGTGGTGGATAGGAAGAGGGGAGAAACAGAGGGCACTTGACAGATGGGCTTAGTGAGTGAATCATTGACAGGGGCCTGCTAACCGATGCTGGTTGCATCAATATCTCAAAGCCTGTGTGATGAATTACTGCAGACAAACAATGCTGAGTAAGCAAATGTGCTTTTAACAAAGCAAGGTGAAAATATTACAGCTTCTTTTCAGGCTTCAGACATCAAAATCTAAACTGTATTTGTGTGTGCTTCATTTTGGGGGGAGCACACAGCCATGCAATGGCAACGCACGAATCATAACATTTTATTAGGCTACTTATACCACATATTAATTTCTACTGTAATCTTGGAATTTGTATTCTTAATATTTCTGATTCTTAACTTTACTGTAATTCTTTATTGCACATGCCTTTCTTAAGCACAGTTTCAACGGCATTTCACTGCACATATTATATGATCATGCGACAGATAAAATCTTTCATTCTTGAGATATGGTAAAAATTATCTTTAGGTTTTTACAGCTCTTTTCCATCTAAAATATGATTTTAAAGCATAACAAGCAGTAGTGGTATTTAAAGGGTAAATGCATTAAAATCACATGCCTATATTCATGCACACAGAGGTTGTAATTGCCCTACTTTTTTCATTTACAGCAACATTACAGATAATAATGTAATAATACTATTTTTTCTATTTCCTGTCCAGAACTAATCAACTAGGCAAATCAACTAGGACTGACATTTTTAAGGCACTTTAATGGAAGAAAAGTCTGAAATACAAAAACAGACAACTAATATCATAACACAAACTTTTCTTTCCAACTTTCTGCTGCTCAAAATGAGTAGCCTAGAAGATGTTAACACCTCCCTTTCCCAACCTACCCACCCCCCCACCCACCCCCATCTATCCGCGTATCTCCTCCTCCCCATTACTGCAGACAGAACTCCACCAGGTGCTGCTGGAAACAATGGCTGGCCCATACAGGGATCAATGCCAGGCCACTGATGGGCTCTCATTCCTTCACCAGCAGACGTGATAAATGACATGGCCCATATGTTTCAGCAGCCTAGACTCTAGCCGCCAGCCTCCTTTGTCTCCAGATCTAAAGGGAGTTATGCTGTGAAAAATGTAATGCGCACACACACGCAAACAAAGCACTCATAGACACACACACATTTTTGTCAAAAGCCGGGATATGCTGTAACTGTACTGTGTATCTATGTTTGGATGAGAATTGATGACAAAGACTCACTAATTGGAGGCAAATCCCCATTGTTTATAATAATAGATTTTAGCAACTAGAGTATGTGATCCTTTTGAAATATGCTCTCTCTCCCCCTCCTCCACACTTTTTCTTTTCTTATCCTTGGCAGCAGTAAATCCTGATGTCTATACAGGTAGCAGTGCTCTGGCCCTTGCCTGCCGTGTCCCAGGTGTCTTGTCAGCTGTCAGAGACGTCCGACAGCAGACAGGGATGGCATGACCAGCGGGCCGGGCCGTGTTGGACGGGTCAGCCGTCAGCGTTGCAGACAGACAGGCATGTGGCAGTGATCTCCCTGTGACAGGCTGTCAGAGCCACCGGAGAGCCACCAACCAGCACTCGCCCCCTGTCATCCCACCTGACTACAGACAGAGGGGAAGCTCTGAATTCTCAACTTGGCACCCGGACTCCGCTGCTTCCACCCCCGCCTCTGCACAGTACGTCCATTGTGGCTTCCAAAGTCAGCCAGCTTCTTTATCTGTGAAATGCATTGGTGTGGTAGCTGGCTCAGTAATAGTATTGCTCTGTATTAGATATTCCAGTTGAATCTTGTGAAAGGGTTATTCAGTCCAAGTGCTTTTACCTGTTTCACTCTTAAAAATGTGTACCTGCAGGGCAGACATATTGAAGCAGACAAGTCATACAAGAAGAAGAGATGCAAGCCTGTCAAATTACATAATTGGCGTTTTATAACAAGAGACATTTCTACAGCTCTTGTGATCCTTTAGCCTGATGGGAGTGTTTGCTTGAGTGTGTGTTTACCCCAAACCACTCTCTGCCCCCCATTCACTATGTCCCTGTCTGACAGGTGACATTTGGAGCGGTTCAGGAGATGTATGTGCCATTTGTATCCATGGCAGGGTCAGTGCATGTTACATGACCTGCAGGACAGCGAGCTAGAGAAAAGATACTAATCTCGCCCGGGGATCAATACAGCACAGAGAGGCACTGATAATTGGCCGCTGTCAATCAATCAGCGCTGTGTTTGTGCAGCCCTAAAACATCTCTTTGTGGGAGGAGGGAGTACTGTAGGTAGGCTGAGATAGAGGAAAATCTTGAAAAATGAAAGAGTGGGATTTTCTGCTCAGCATTTATGATGTTTAAATCTGCAGTGGAGGAAGAATTATTAAGATCCTTTACTTTAAAGTCCAGTGTGTATTCTTTCTGAGGATCTACTGACAGAAATGCAATATAATATACATAAGCATGTTTTCAGTGTTGTGTAAAGACCTTACATAATGAACCGTTATGTTTTTATTACCTTAGAATAAGCCACTATGATCTACATACACCACGGCCCCCTTACATGGAAGTCCCCATGTTGTGCCACCAAGTTTCTACAGTAGCCCAAACATACAAAATGCTCTACAGAGTGCATTTCATCACTACGTTGAATTTGTACAAGAAGAAGAAGTAGTAGTGGTAGTAGTAGTCGTTGTCTGGTTTATTAGAAGTGTGAACAGATGTAAAATTTGGACATCTTATTTAGCACAAGAGCTGACGGAGCGTGTCGGCCACCGTAGCTTCTCCTAAGTGAAAAAATTATACATAGACGCATTAGTAATTATCACTCAGTAATGAGTACTACATAATGAGTACTTTTGATACTTTACGTATATTTAGATGTTAATACATTTGTACTTTTCCTCAAGTAAAATGTTTAATGCTGGAATTTTACTTGTAAGAGTATTTCTTCAGTGTGGTATTGCTACTTTTAATACTTTACTTATATGTGAGTACTTCTTCCACCAATGCACAAATATAAAAGTAAAATTACTCCTATTCATTGTATCATTGTTTGTAAACTCATCATATGTTTAGAACATCTCTTAATCTGTCAAATAACTTGTATCTATAGCTGTCAGATGTGGAGTAGAAGTATAAAGAAGTATCAAATGGATATTCTCAAGAAAAGCACAAACACCTCAAATGTATACTTAGCTACAGTACTACAAGTAAATGTGCTAGATTACTTTTCAATGACTTAAAATATGCCTCATCATTTTCATCTTTTGTTGCTATCAAGATAATATTACCTCAGAGAGCCGGGTTGTGAAATAGCTGCCCAGAAACATCAATAATACGGTTCAACCTTACATTTTTAACACTTCAGATCATACATAACTTGCAATGGGTATTTCACAATCCAGTTACAACATTGTTCCATGATTTGATAAACATGGTTTCTCACTGTTGGGTTTGGTGACACTGTGTAGGACAGAACCTCAGTTGGGGGTTTTCATCACTAATTATCTGAGGAAAGATGCTGGATATACACTCTGCAATCATGAAGGCATTAGTTACATAAACAAGAGTATTTCCATAAACATGTCTGTGACAAGAGTGATTGAACGCCAGTCTGTTCAAGCTTGCGTGTCTGAATGTGTTAATGTGTTGTGCAGTTTGCAATGTCTGGACTGTTGGTGCACCGCAGAGGCACAGAGGATACACACATGTCAACCTGCAACATACTTGGGCATGTACACACCGAGACGCACACGCACACACACAGTACACCAGAGGCGTAGACTACAAATGCATGTGATGTTCAGAGAGGAGGTGACATCAGAATATGCAAAAAAGACTTTGCCGCAGGCCAGAGATTTTTAATGATGAATCCATTCATTATAGAATAAGGTCATTATGCTTTTGTTGTCATGAAATGTACACATTCATCATGAGTCCACCCAGGACTGAGTCCATTGTCCCTCTTCTCCGGATGACCTTGAAAGGAAAATTTATAAAGCGAAAAAACCAAAAAACAAACATGTACAAATACAAACACAGACGCCCGCAAACATGCATACTAGTGCACACATCAACATCCCCAAGGAGAGCAAACATACACACCATGAAATATTTCTCTAAGCCACGCTCATTTCATCACACCGTTTATAAAGCAAGAGAGGAAATGCAACAAAATTGTGCTTTTTGTGTGTGTGTGTGTGTGTGTGTGTGTGTTATTCAGCTTTTTTTATATCCTTACCAGAGACTAAACCAGATATATGAGCCTGTAATGAAACATTTTATGCTAATTGTATTTGTTTATGAGCAAATTAATGGCAGCCGTGCAAAACGGATGATGATGTGAGCACATACACAACATGATAGGATTCCTGAGGAATTCATTAGCTGTTTGCAGGTAATTAGAGGAAATAATTAAGGTGATTAGAGTGCGTCACATACACGTACACACACACGCACACACACACACACACACACACACACACACACATTCACAATCAAACACTGGTACAGTATAATCAAAAGATCTCCCCTACCGCCCTCCCTGGTTTTCTGCAACTCTTTGCGGAAAGTGCTGACAGTGCTGTCTAGAATAACCCAATCACTGAATATAGAGAGATTTTGATCCCTCTTTCTCCCCTCATCTTCTCCTTCCTCGCAGGCCTCCTGTTTGCAAGGTACCCCTCCAGTCACAAATCCCTCATACCGGGCTCGACCACAATCTGACACATGCAGAGGTGGCATATTGGTGCACCAAAGACACAATCGAGTGAGAACTCTGGCAACACAATGCAGGAGTGATAAATCAACAAGCTCAAGCTCCCCAATATAGACAGCGCAGCATCACAGACAATAGCCTGCCGTCCATCTGAATAGCAGGGCAGTAACACACCCACACACACACACACATGCACACACATATAGAAGCAGCAATCAGTCATGCGCGTCCTGCTAAAATCAAATCTTCATGTGTGTAGCAGGAGCTGTAACACGGAGGGTAAAACCCGCTGATTATCTGAGTGTAATAAGCAAGCAGCCTCTTCTCCAGTGTAATTGGTCTGCAGTGGATCTGCAGCCGAAGCTCGTTAGTGTCACAGCAGAAATAATCACGCAGTAAAAACCCCTCCTGTGACTGATCACCATATATCATACACATACACACTTACAGATGCATGAATGATTCCCTCACACACACACACACAGTACACACCACACACACACACACCTACACACACACACACACACACACACACACACACACACACACACACACACACACACACACACACA
>JAPMOB010214748.1:0-28706 GCA_029875015.1 Lepomis gibbosus
GTTTAGATTAACGGGGTGAACCAAGCATCTGTTGTGTCTCAGTCACGGCACACCTGTATTTGTAACGGGTTAGTTTGGAGAGCAAGTAGGCTACTAGTCATCATGAGTCAGGGTGAAGTAGGCTACATCGATAATCACTGCAATAATGACAGTTGCCTGTGAACAGATGTGTGTCTGACTGTGTGTGTGTGTGCGTGCGCGCGCGCTGAACTAGGTTAATGTGATATTTGGACTTTAGTCGCAGATTAACCCTATAGAATCTGACCTCCCGTGTTTAAGGGATGATCATACAAACAACCTGCTGTCTGTAATTAACCATCACACACATGTATAAAACATATAGGTAAACATTTGGATCACACATCATCAGCAGGTGCCCATGACCCCAGGGTAAGATCTAGTGGGTGGGAAGACACCCAGTACCAGCTTTCTTGTACAGTAAGTCATACCTAATAACCCACTGTGTGTTTAGTTCCCACACATTTGACACTTAACTGCAGTTTATTGGATTTCACAGAGAAATGCGAGTTCAACATGTTCACCCGTATAACACTCAGTGTGACACATACATTCATAGGGGCATGATTGCTGACACACACACACACACACACACACACACACACACACACACACTCTCACTACATCCTGACATGAACTGTCCCAAACAAACACCAGATGGCTTTTCTGTTCCTGGATGGGGAGGCCTGTCAGCGCTGCCGGGTGACAGAGGAAGGGGGGGCGGGAGTGGGAGTGGAGTGGAAGTCGGCCTGCTGGAGGCCCCCACTTGGCCAAAAGGATTACCAGGCTGCGCCTTGCTTCACGTCCCCTTTCAACGCATCAGAAGTCACTTTCACTGGGATGCGGGCTGTAAATGACTTATTCCAGTGAAAACCTGAGATATATTGTTCCATGTAGACCTAGAAGACTGCACATGGATCTAATACGGTGTAGGCTGGATAAGAGAGGGCTTTCATATTACATAATAATCATGAATCACATGGTTAAATGGGAAGCAGTTTGAGGTGGTGAAAAGCATTTCAGCTGTTAAGAAAGATTGGGTTTTGTTTTATGTGGTGTGTCTGTGTGGATCACTGGCGCAAATCACAACAGGGTCTCTCATATTTTGACATGCTGCCAACATTACTGGTGATATTAGGATGTAATTCTGTGATTATGTTGCATATAAATCCTCCAGAGCTTAAAAATCAGTGATTCGATGGAAAATTAATTGGCAACAATATTGATAATCATTTTGAAGTTGTTTTGTAAGCAGAATTCTTCAGCTCTATCTTCTCAAATATTAATATTTTCTGGTTTCATGACAGTAAAGGGAATATCTTTGGGGCTGGCCGTTTGGTCAGACAAAACAAAACATTTGAAGGTGTCACTTGAATTAGTGCTGGGACCTTGTGATGGGTGTTTTCCACTATTTAATGGCATTTTTTTAGATCAAACAACGACTCAGTAGATTTAACAATACTGAAAATAATCATTAGTTCCAGCCCTAAAATCATGCATCACAATATCAAAAAAAGAAAATATACCTCTGAGAGGGCTAAATGATGTTTCTCAAAAGCAGGAACCAGTCACATTATTTTTATCCACTAGACTAAAAAGCTTTCAGTTCAGTGTTATACTACTTGAATTAAGCTGCGTGCAACATTGCGTGAACCTCAGCCTGTATTTAACACATACTGCAATATGTACCCACGTGACATCTTTATATGCTGTAAAACCATCTTATCACCCTGCAAAAGGCTGATTTGATTAGCAAGCGGAACGGTTACCGGTTTAAAGTGAGGATACAACTATGTTCGAGTAATGCCATATTGGTGCTAGTGTATTAATAACACATCAGAACAGAATGTATGGCAACATATTGCCATGTCCATTGTTAATCCCTCTTCTAGTGTGCATGCACAAGCATCTGTGTTAAGTGACATGGGCATGGGTCTGTATTTAGTGTGTGAGTAGCTGTCATGTGGCATATGTGTTTCTACTTGCATTTATTTGTAAAAAAGGAAATAAAATGAAGGTGGATGACAGCTCTGTGTTAGATGGAGACTATCAGCCACTGTTAAACCCAGGGGTACCACTTGCGCAATTTTTGGCTTGCAAATCTTATATTGGTGTTATTTATGCTGCTGAGGTTGCAACCAGGTGTGAGAGAGTGCTCTTGCTTATTTGTGGCACTGGGGTATATGATATAAAGCATATAAAAGGAGTTGCCTGAAGGAACGAATGTTTATTAGCTTTACAAACAGGATGTCTTCCTTCTCCCCCACAGAGTGTGAGAAAGATGTCATGCTTTTGGTGTGGTGTAGCACAGTGTGCTTTTTTTGGGGGTGTGAGCTTCTTTTTGTGCAAGAGTGTGTTTGAAACAGGGAGCCAACCTAAAGTACCCAAGACGTCCCAGTTTATATAACTAAATTGAAATGTAATATGTGCGAGGCTGGCTGGTTTAACTGTGAAATGCCTGAGTGGTTTCCATTTACTAGGCTGACAGGAGAGCAGCCTGCACTCGCCCAGGTTCAGATGAGCTGCCACTAGTCCTGTTTATCAGCTGGTCTCAGAGCAGCTTCACACTATACAGAGGAAAATCTTAAAGCTTATGTCTGACAAGATGCACATTCTGCCTCCTGTATTTATTCACACATTTATCATTATGTGATGCTTTGTTTTATTTATATATATATATATAGATATATATATATATATATAGATAGATATATATAGATATATATAGATATATAGATATATATAGATAGATATATATATAGATATATATAGATATATAGATATATATAGATAGATATATATAGATATAGATATATAGATATAGATGGATATATAGATATATATAGATATATAGATAGAGATAGATATAGATATATATATATAGATATATAGATATATAGATAGAGATAGATATAGATATAGATATACATATATAGAGATATAGATAGAGATAGATATAGATATAGATATATAGATATAGATAGATAGAGATAGATAGATAGATAGATAGATATAGATAGAGAGATAGAGATATATATACATAGTTATATATATATAGAGAGAGATAGAGATAGAGATAGATATAGATCTTGATTTGCTCTGCCAACTCAGGACAGGAGCTGTTCTCACCCTGTTCACACACTATCTGAATATGTTATGAATTAATTTGCACAATCCTATGTCAGATGGTTGTTTGTGGGGATAGGAAAAATGTGATGCATGTTTCTTACCAGTTAAAAGTGGGGTGTGGCAGTGTGTGTGGCCTTTATTCAAAAGAAACAAAACTTAACCAAAATGTCTACATTACATATTTTTTTCTTTATTTTTTCCTTTCCTTATTCCTGCATACATATTCTATTATTTATTGTTATTGCAAAGTAAGTCAGTGCAGACTACAACCCCACATCAGTCTGTAGTTAAGCTGCATTGCCTACAATACCGAAACTTCAATGAAACTGGAATTTAAAAAAATACACAGCAGACTTGATGCTCACCATATTCTAAGACTCCCTACAGAAATAGACGAAAACCTGGACAGTAAGAAAAATACTTTAAAAAAGTTGAAACACTTTGCTTTGGAAAAAGTTCTGCAATGAGATAAAGAATAAATCCTTTTTAGTCAGGGAAGTAAAACTTGCAAAAACAGTGGTATGATCCTTCAAGAGCATCTTATTTCGCCTTCATCCTCCTCCATTTCTTTTCTGCCTCCCTGTGCGTTGTAGATGTTTTCTTGTTTCCGTACAGTCAGGTTTATCTTTCAGTGAGCTTTTTGATGCTATTTATTTTTCAGTAATTTCAAGTCAGATGTGAGACGCTGAAACAATAGCTGTTATCCTGGCTTACAGTGCTATTGATTGAAAAGAGGAAAGTTTTAAGTAGTTACTGTAATGCTATCAAACTTTACGCTTATCAGCCGGCAGAGTATAAAGCTGGCCGTAAATAATTGGCCCAATCAAACAGCCTGTTTTTTTTCAGACTTTTGCACAGTGAAAGAAGGGCAGCACTGATAGCCACTTAAGTATATATTTGATTGTCCTAGTGGTGCTGTGTCACAAAGGCTTAAAAGTGTTAAGAGATTGAACAATCTAATTTTCCATTTGAGACATTTGTTAATGACAGTTTTTTAATGGTAAGTTTATAATTAACAGTGAAAGAAATTAGAAATCTGCTGTTTGAACTTTACTTATTGCCATGTAGTTTTTCAATATTATGATGTTAGTTTGAGGGAATGTTCAGATGCTTCCTTGTTTGCATAAAGACAAAGGGACACCATTTAAACTACTTACGATTTTGAAGAGGAAAACTGATGCATGTGTCAGAACTATTTTCATTGACTTCTTAACTCTTTATGGTCATGGGAATGTTGAGGTCAACTGAAAGGCATTCTAAACTTTGTCAGGATTCAAAGTTTGCAGTGATACTGCCTGATGCCCACTCCACCCTCTCCTCTGTCCCAAGTAAGAATGACAGCTGGAAGCTCCCACCCCAAAATGACAGGGATTTTTGGTTTGTGTGTGTGGTCAAGGCAAGTGTCTCCTTGCTGTGCCTCTTGAGTCAGCTGTTATCACCCTGGGAATGCTTTCCATGTGTTTGTAAGCCTCAGCTGACATTAAAGAGAGTGCTGTCTAGACAGTGAGGCAAAATGCAATAACTCACCGTCTGTTTGTATAACTGATGCAGAGCTATGTGTATATACATATGCTATGGAAAAGTTTGTTCTATGTGCATGTGATTATCATTATTTTTGCCTGTTCCTGCCACCAGAAAATGAGGACCTACTTCTCTCTGTTGGGGGAAGTATGGGCTTGTGCAGCTGTCTGATTGTGATGCTGTTTGCTCCCCTTGTTATTTTCTGTGCCTGCTACATTCAGTAGTTGCACGCACTCTTGTTTGCATCATAAGCACTAGACCCACGTCTTTGTGTATACTCATGACAAGATGCCTTTTGTGCTATTGTTTTTTTCATATCATAACATTGTTGACTCAACTGACAAAAAAACAAACAATACAAAAGCAGAAACATGACTGTCAGCGTGGATATCATTCACTAGCTATGCGCTAGGTAGCAGTAAATATTCATTAAAGTTGAGATGTCTCATTAGTGATGGATCAATAGAAACTGATGGGGGGTGTACAGTTGTGCTACCATGGATGTGTTTCTGTGCTTGTGGACTTGGCTGCATGGAGTGAATCTAATGGCAAGTCAAATACTGGTTAGTGTCTGCTACCTACAGGGCATGTAATTGCCCTGTAATACAGACTTCACAGTCTGAAACAGAAACTCACACCCAACTACCACTGCAGTTTAGAGCAACCCTACTGTCCTTTGTTGTCAGGTTTCCACCCGTCTCCATACTCCCAAAGGTGAAAGGAATAAAGCAACTATTCCTCTAATGGCGCTTTCATAAGAGACCAAGGAACATTTGAGATTGAACGTTATTGGTAGTAGAGCAATAAATTAAAAACTGAAAAAATTAGTTGTGGATAATCAAAGCTAGTATTCTCATGCAGTGCCTGTTTTTTTTTTTTTTTGTTTTTTTTTTAATGNCCCAGATCCGAGCTGTAGTCTCTCTCCAGTTCAAAAGGGGAGATGAGTGACTGTGTAAAGTCAAGCAAAGTTCTTGAGGGAGACTTCCTGCCTGCCACAGTGAATCACGAAAGTGGCTGGAGCTGGAGCAGAGGCAGCGTCTGCTTTGTGTCTGGTTTTGACTCTGCAGCAGCACCTCTGGTTAACTGTCAGGACTCTCCCACATCACAACTCCCTGCCAGGTCCGCCTGGCTGTGCCTGGCACATCTCGTCACGCCTGAGATCATATCTCGTGTTTTGTGATAACAATCCCAACAATAGCCCTTTAGCCATTCGGTTTGTAAACTGTTATTTTGGTCCGATTTGCATGTATCTCTGCTTCTCCTCACTCAAACACTACTCTAGCTGCCTCCTCCTCCTCCTCCAGTGAATAGCCCCTGACCTCCCTCCCCCACTCTTTTCTGAACAATACTATGCCCAGCCCACCTCCTCTTCAAAGAGCATTAATTAGAAACTGCCCTCAAGTGTGATCCAAACCAGATATTTTCATCTTCCTTGCAGTGTAAGGGGAAGAATCTGTGTTTAACAGCCACATCTACCTTGGACTGTTTACGAGCACCTTCTCTACCCGTAAATGACCAACCCAGCCCCCTTCCCCTTGGGATTTGGTCTGCTCCCCCTCCCCACCGCTGTTCTGTGTAGAGAGTGATGGTGACTGGCTGGTGAGAGCATTCCACTTTACTCCTCCACACACACAAGCACCAACAGCGCACTGAGCTGCTGTCTTTCAGTGCAGCCACACTCCTGCTCCCTGCTTGATCCTCCACCCAAGCAGATCCCACGCTGGTGGGAGACACACCAGGCGGCGTAACTATGACGACTGCTCCCCACCTGCACACCACGGTTCCACATTCAGTGGCACACGCTCAGCCCGGTGTGGACGGTCAAGTGCGTGCGCACATGAATTACACGCATGTCTACATACTGTACATGTTCGATCCCCCATCAGCACCCTCATACGCAACGACAAGGAGCACTTCACTCAGTTTGCCATTATGTTCTGTTAATGTGCTTCTTCTCTGCTTTACTCCTAAAACCAAATAAATCCATGTGTGTGTTTGTGTCTAATTGCTGATGCATAAATGCATGAATTTACAAGCGCATGTCTTTTACTGCCTGAAAGGCAAAATGACTGACAATGGCAGAAAAAGTCTGTTTGAAGTAGACTAATTAATAGTTAATTAGTTTCCTTTCCAATCTGCAGCTTAATGCACAAACGTGGGAACTGATAGCAAGCTGCCAGTCATACAAAAACTAACCACTGTACATAAAGTAGATACAGCTGTCAGGCTTAATTGCGCACAAGCACAAGATGGATAATGACCGAAGATAGCTGAGCATTTTACAGCCTCACATTCTTTTACAACAATTACAACCAGTCAGTCGACTCTGCTGTAACAGTTTCTCATGACAGGACATTATGAGATGCGCTTTTTTTGTTGTTGCATAGTCTGTGTGAAAGTTTTGTTGGGGGTAAATGTGAGACCACAGTGCTTTGTCATTCAGAAAGGGTGGGGGATGTGTGTGTGTGTTTGATGAAGGGTTGAGGTTTGTTAGGACTGGGGGTTGGAGAGATGAGGTTAGTGCAGTAGCAGATGTCCTTATAGAGTTAATGGGTTTGGCGAAGGGAGTAGATTCAGGCACTTAATGTACTGGTGTGTCTTCATGGGCTCCTATGAATGAACCAGTTTGGCAACTAATGTGTGTTTGTGTTTGTGCTTGTGTGTATGGGCTGATATGAATGAACCAGTTTGACAACTTGCCTCTGCCCCCTATATCTTGACCCTTGTGTCTCCCACACTGTTATAAACAGAAATAAACAGTAGATGGGATGATGGTTTAATTCTTGATGAAAGGATGATTGGCACTTTTAACTACTAACCTAAACACTTCCATGTGGCGAACAGACAGTCCTGCCACATCTCCTATTCATCACATACAGACTAACTGTAACCATCTGTCACACTATTAATGCTTACCAAGCTCTCAATGGCCCACATCATTGTAGATTTGACAAGACTGTATCTACTCGACATGATACTATAACATTGAATCTTCTATATGATTATTTTTTATATCTACGTTAGTGAGAAGTGTACTGGACTGTAGATTTGAAAATGTTTCCTTTGTCAAGTGCCTTCAATTAAGAGCTTATATTCACTGATCTATGTGGAAGAATTTAAAAGCAATTTGACAGGGACATTCATGAGGAAAATGAATAATATATGTATGTATAATATGGAATGGCATAATAGCTTTATTTTGATTTGTGCATCTTGTTTGTGTGTGTGTGTAATCTTGCAAAGCCTGGCAATGTTTAGCCTTATGACTGTAGGCGTTATACATGCCAATGAGTTGATCTCAAACACTACATTAACTGTGGGCTTTTGGACAGAGGCAAGAGAGTCATCCAGCTGCAGTTTCTCACTGTCTTCCTCGCAGTCTTTGAATGATTTATTCATAATAGAAGTAGGGAATTGTCTTCAAATACACATGCGCGCACACACACACACACACTCACACTCACACACACACACACAGTTATAAGGCTTTAATTATATTTATACATCAAGATGTTACTGTAGTTGTGCCATGTGTGGCTATGGTGTAGTAAGCGCTGCACAGACTCTGCCTGTTGACTATTGCTGCACTGCTGCAAAGCTATAGTAAGAAAAAGAAGCAGAATCTTGTAATTATTCTCTAAGAAAATTTAAATGATAATTTTTACATTCCCTTGCCCTTGTGTTTAGGGACAGTGAGCCAAAGCAACATACAGTATAGCATTTGATAACCAGTAGCTTTTCTGGATGAGACGGAATGAGCTTTGTGTGACATCACTGATGGGGATTTTGATTGAAATTATTTGATGAATGTGTTATTTAGAGGTTTGAGAGGAATCTCTGCCTGCTGATTATCTGTTATAAATGATCACTCAGGATGAAACAATAAATCTTGAAAGCTATTTTCTATCATGGTCAAACAGGAAAGTGAAGCAGCTGAGGGTCTAGGAGGGAGGATGAAGAGGCAGCTGTTCAACAGAGAAGGATGTATTATGATGTGCTCCATGTTGACACTATAGACAATTACTACCAGCACCGGAAACAGAAGAAAATATGAATCAGCCCACAGAAAAATCACTTTTCTGCCCACACAGCCCATACATTAGGCTACATTACATTTACAGTGTAATGGCTACAGACACCTACAGTGTACAGTAACACATTGACACAGTATGAATTAGCCTTAAGACCCCCCATTGCTTCTATCCTGGTCTCGCCAGTTGTTGTGAGCCACAGCGCCGGTGGGGTCATGACTGTTATAGCCCAGGGGGGCCATAAATTAGGACTAGTTAGCATAGAGAAAGAGCAGGGCAGCCTGACCCAGGTGTGACTCAAAGCAGGAGTCCCAGTTAAGAGCTGTAGACTTGGATTCAAGTTGCATAAATTTCAGATTTGACATGGACACAACTCCTGTGAGACTTGACTTACTTAGACTCCCTCGAGACTTCAATTGACATTAGACTTGAAAGCAATAACACTGTTTTACAACATTGTAAAATCATTACCTGTACGGTGAATATAAGACTAGTATATAAGTTTCCTGCTTTCCAAGACTGAAAAGTTTGATGGGGAAACCTCATATTGCTGGTTACAATGTGGCTAATTCAGTGAATTTGTCCTTCCAACTGGCCTCATCTTGTAATCCTTGTGTATGTACCACTGGCATCACCTGCCTCTCTCTAGTTGAGCCATGCAAAGATGAAATAGTGATGGACAGTAAATCCACTTCATCTTCCCACTCTCTGAACGCCCCTGTACTCTGTGGGTCTTGCTCTGATTATAGTTGCATGGAGGTAATGGGTTGTTGTAACTGTTGTCAGCTGTTAGGGCGGCCTGCTGACCTGTCTAACTGCCCATCTAATGGAAGTTAGAACACTTAGTCTCCCTTTCTCACTGGATTTCTTCATGTCAGACACTCACACAGACACAGTGTCATACCTGTCTCCCAGCTGACAAGCTTCCAGCAGCTACAATGTTTTCCCCTTGAATACTGAAAATCATTTAGCTTTGTCAGTACAGAAGAAATATGCAGTCTCCCTAATCTTTCTTTAAAACAACCCAGTTAATAAATCAAACAGTGGAAATGGGATTTGTTGAAGGTTTTGAAGCTGGCAAAAAGGGTCACATTGTTAATGACAGTCCTGCTACACTGATTTCTACATTCCAACGCAGATGATGGTTATCACAGCAGGAAGGCAAGGAGTGGAAAAAGAGCGAGAGAATGAGGCTTGAATCTTAATGCTGCCTAGAGCCCATCAGCCAAGAATCTGAGAAAGCTATGGGGAGGAAAGAGTTTCGATTCTCATCACTCCATTGGTTTACTTTAGGATGACTTGCTTGCCCGGTGCCATGTACAATGAGTGCCAATTTTCACATTCTAGCTCAAGGACAATGTGAGTTCACTAGCATCAATCAAGGCACCAGAGGCAAATAGACTAGCCAAAAACTGTTCTCAAGCTACTGTTCCTTTGCAAAAACAAGTACCTGAGTAGAAGTAAAAGTGGTCATCAAAATGAAATGTATCAGTCACATCCACATGAAATAAAAGTAGTATGTCTTTTATGTGTGTGAAAGCCTGACAAATCATCTGTATTGGATGCCCTGGGATGAGACTTGGCTGGTTGCACAGTGCACTAATTTTTCATTTGTAAATATTAGCTGCTAGCACTATTTGAAAGCTGTACTACCATGCTGTGGCTTCTGCCATCATTCTGCTCTGAACAGAATCATGTGGATGCGTGACTGCGGGAGGATAACAAAGTACTAACAGACTTGGGACCAGCTGACCACCTATCTCATAACAGATCATGAATGCAAGAAATAATGAATAAATAAGTAGCAAAGTAGCACATTGAATGGACATCCAAATATAATGGAGCAAAAATAATGATTTTTCTCTACAAATTTACTCAAGTAAAAGCAAAAGTATGATGTAATAAAACTAGTCTTACAAGTACAACTTACTCAAAAAAGTTACTTGACTACATGTAACGGAGTAAATGTAACTCACTCTGCCCACCTCTGTGATGTACAAATTAACTTTTTCAAATTTAGAAGTTGAAAGAACAAGCAATTATCATCTTGCCAGGCTGCAAGATAATGAAACACATACTGGTTTATTTAGTTGCACAATTTCAGGAAACAGGCACAATCCACATTGTACCATGCCCGTATCCACTCTAAATGTTAACATTTCCCTTGCATGAAAATGTCTCTTCTTTCTACTGCTTTCATCTTTCTCACTCAGTTTTCTCATCATGGAATCTCTCTGTCTTCCTCACATTTGTGCTCTCTCTGGTAATGATGTTAACAGGGTCAAATGCTTTCGGGAGCCTATAGGGAGAAAGATGTGGAGTGATTTTGGAGAATGGTTAACCAGAAGTATGTAGAGGAAAATACTCTTATGTTTTTCATCTTTCTCTAACGTTTATTTCTCTTTGTCACACATGTATGTGCGAGACATATGTCAGTGGTACGCTTTCATGTTCGCTTAGTTCTGTGCAGTTTTGCGGTTTTCAGCACCCTGGAGGCAGAGTTTCTAGTCTTCTCTTTAACTTCCTCTCTCTTCTTCTTCTTACCCCTCTCCTTTCCCCTTTTGTTTCCTCGTTGCTTACCTCACTGTCTGAAAATCTTCACAAGACTTCAGAACTGTAGGATGAGCCTGAACCTTCCACGGGGATATGGGACATTAACTAGGTCCTTTTTTTAGCTGCAACCAACCGCTAGCTTACTCTGTTGTTGGTCGGTCAGACACAAATCTCCCCCACCCTCTGGAAAACATAATTTTCACCGTAGGAGGCTGAAACTTGACATGGAGGTCAAGAATGTATGTGTGAAGGTGTTTGTTTGTGGGAATACCACTTTGCTGAAAGGGGTATGGCAATGGTAGTGGCCTATAATTGCAAAAGGTGCACAAAGCTGTGCCCAACCTATAGAAACAGCAACTTTCTATCTTTGATGATGAAATTTACCATGGATGTCAAGTGTTTGTGAAGTTGTTTTAGTGTGTGCGTGTGTATGTGAATGCATGAACGCATGGATGCCTGTGCGTTCGTGGTTGCAGAAATTGCAAATTCACGCTTGTTTATGTCTAGCAAGCATGTTCATAATTAATTCATATTTCAGTGGCTGGAGTAACTTCATTTCCCCCACTCTTCACCTTTTTCCAAAGGTTTTTGTAGAAAGCTTTGAGGAAAAGGACCTGCTGTTCAAACACACCATCATGCAATACATTTAACATTTGGTTTTGATCAAAGACCAATTAATATCAGAGACAAAATCAACACTATTCATATAGTTACTGATATGTCTTATTAAAGCCCCTAAAATCTTAAGATTTTCTCTATATTGTTAAATATTCATGACTAGATAAGCAACACTTAAAGTTAAAGTTCAGTGAAAAAGATTAGTATTAATTCACACATCATCACATTTAATAGCCCACAAGTCAGCTAGTCTGCTTTACCAGAATGATGTGGGTGTGGTTTATTCAGATTTGATTGACAGGCCTGGCAACATCAGTAAACAACCCCACAACTGCCGCTAGATTCTGATTAAAATGTTAGCAAATCCTTATTGGTGCATGGAAATGTGTGACATCACCTTTTTCCAAATGAGTGCCGCACACTTCAAACCAGCGAGATGAACACAGAGAAAAACACTCATCTCTCATGGGAAATAACCCAAACTGCTCTGACTGTAGCAGAACATTTTCTGTTTTATCTAGGACCTCATTGCTTATGTTAAAAAAAAAAAGTTTTTCATGGCTTTAAAAAGTGACTCATCTACTATCACATAAGGCAGAGCAGTATGTCATGATTTATGAGGTTATAGCATCATTAATTGGCCATTTATGTATATGTTCCTTTTTAATCACTTAATCACATGCTTGTAAATTAACTCCAAATGATGCTCCGCTTTCTTTCAGTGCGTGTGTGTAATACGGTGACCCCTGCATGCATGCACACGACAGCAGCAGAAAAGCGGAGAGTGCATGCGCTAAGAAGTATGTATTTGATATAATGTCACGCTCTTGTTGGAAGATGAAAACGAAACATTGTTTTTAAAGACAGTTTCTAAACTGTAAATAAAAATGGGTAAAATACAGAGAAGAGAGACTGTTCCAGAGAGATCCTTTTTTCAATACTCTGACACTTAGTTTTGGTAGTACCGATACTTGAGTTGTTGATACTTGAGGTAAGGTATCTGCTCATAGTTTACTGGCAGGTCATCCTATGTTTATTCTGTTTGCGTGTGTGTGTGCGTGCGCGCATGCGTGCGTGCAAGGAATGAAGTGAGAAAATCTCCACATTAGCACATCTCCACACTGCTGTGAATTTCCTCTATATAATTTACACCCTGCAGTGTTTTTATTATACACCTTTCTAGGTGTATAATTATCTTGTGTCATAGAAGAGTGATGATGTGAGTAGTAGGCATGAATGCTAGTGGCCTTGCTGCTGTTTCCACTGAGAATAAGACACTGGCCACAAATGATTGGATTAGTGTTTAACCCCCCTTCCACTTAGCATAATCCTCTTTGCAGCTTTTCCTGTGTGTGTGTGTGTGTTTGGAGTCATCGGCTAACATTTCTCTGTGTGCTCTAGGCCACGAACAGCAAGGTCAGTTAGAGAGCTTGTCTGTGGTCATTCTCCAACATCTGACACGGGACACATGTTTTCTGCGTCCAGTCAGGAAGCTGTGTGGGAAGCAACTGGCAAGCTAAGATGAGAGATGAAACACAGGAGAGTGAAGCCAGAGAGAGTTAGGGCGGGTGGAAGAGAGGGGTAGCAAGACATCCGTGGTATGCAGAGATGGAGATGAGCGTTAATAATAGAAAATCTGAGGCCTTGTTGAGCAAATATGGGCACTCCGCGATCGAGGCAGCGCAGCCAGAGGTGAACAAGTGGGGGAAGTTGCGGGCACAGGATTACTGTGGAAGGGTGGCGGAATAGAGCGATCAGTTGAAGGTCTGCAGGGTTTGGTATGTCATTGTCAGCCTTTCTAAACAGCCCGCAGAGCGATGGGCACTTTGAAGTCTCACAGAGCTGCTTAAATCCTGCCTGAAAAGATGTAGAGAACCGCGAGGCAGAGAGAAGAGACAGGAATATACAGAGAGTGTAGGGGCAGGACGAAGGGAAGGATTGATGATGGATGAAGCATGGAGGGAGGGAGTGAGAGTAATCAGAAGTAAGGAGGCAGCTTGTTTCAGGAGGATGACAGGAGACAGGCGAGTGGAGAAAAGCTCTTAGTGCACCAACACAGTATGAGCAGTATAGTTTTTTTGGGGGATGTGTGAGTAATACGTTTCCAGCAGTTCTAGATGAGTAGCTGCAACATGAGAAGCAGTGATGCAGCGGTACAGCTCTGACCTGATCTGAGCTGGATGTGGGTAGACTAGGCGCCGCCAGATTAGCACACTGACATCACAGTGAAGAAAAACAGGGAACCAAGGCCTGACTCAGAATAGATGGCTGCTTCTTACCTAATGCATCCCATAACATGCTCAGCCAGTTTTAGTCAGCACACGTCACGACAGACTTCCTGTCAATCTCATTTTTTAAGTCCAGAGTGCTTGGTTGTTTGCTCACTGGGAAATGATTTCCTTTGTAAACTGACTTTTTAAATGCCAGTGGCCAAATGTTTAGTAGGTTATGGCCTCTGGTTTTACAGCCGTGTGGTACTGCGCGGGTTGAAAGAGCTGTGCAGAGTCGGCTTAAAAAGACTGTACCACATCACAGTTTAACAGAAGTCAATGAGAGATCTATAAAATGTATAGAAACAATCACATCATCTTTAACCATAGCTACCAACAGAAATTTGAGGGGGAATATGCAGTCCATCTGTTTTTAAGGGGAAGTATCTATTTTGTTTAAGTGACTCATTTATTCAGATCCATTTCCATGTGCAAACAAAACAAATTTTGCGTAAATGATTAGTTTGTGTTGATTATTTCCATTATGTTTGTGTAAATTAAGCATCAGGAGATGTGTTATATTATTTAGCAGGTCTGCATGAAAAATAAGCTGTATATGTGAGAAATATTAAGTACAGAATTATAAAAAATACAGTCTGATCGCTAGTTTTCTCAGGATAGAATTTCTGCTCATAATCCTATACGAACATATCTGGTAGGGTTCAGTTACATTACAGTGAGCCTAATATACTTTGTATTTGTTTACAAATACGCAGATAACGATATGATATGCAGATAACGGTGCCACTTGGCCAAATAAAACATTTGCCTTTTCTTTAAGGACAAGGTTAACAAGTCTACATTTTAAAGTTGCAGCATTCATGAGTAGTGATTCATAATTTATATCCTGATTAGTCCTGTGCCACTGGGACTGAATTCAAATCATAGGTTTATAAAGATGTTATTAGCTCATGAGTGGAATGTGTCTCTGAAAGCAAACAGAAGACAAAAGACCTAAAACTCCAAACACATGAAGAAAATAAGACACACATAGTCAGGCATGCTTGCGCATGGACACGCACATACATGGGCATTAATAATTAACAGTGAGTGAAAAATTGAGTTGTAGTGGAAAGTTACTATAAGGAGAAAGAGGATGTTGAAATTAAAATTCTGTTCTGGTGAATTATTATTACCATACATTGTGCCCACAGAAACAGCAATGTACAAACTCTTTCTCTCTCATTCACACTTGCGCACACACACGCACACACACACACACACACATAAACACAGCTGCAATCCCCAGTTGCTTGTACAGACAGGAAACAGTGTACTTGTCGCTCGGTTTGGATTTGGGGGTTATGTGTAAGTGCTCTGTTGTCTCCGGTCCCAATGAGAGGGATGTTTGTAGTTGTTCCCTGAATGGTGAATGCCATGTGTGTTTGGTGAGTGTGAGTGTGTGCTTGTGTGCATGCAAGGGGTGGAAGCAAGATTCCCATATGCTGTCTGCCTAAATATAGGCTGCAAAGCAACATAAAGACTAGTAATAATCCAACTTCACTAGGTGCTTAACATTAAAGTCAGCTCTCAGTTTGTTACAATACATACATGTAATTAAACTGCACCTTCTGTCATTTGATGAAAGCAATGCATATCCATTAAGATCCGCTAAGATTTAATTCTGTTCGGCTGATTCATCAGTCTGGCCCTAATCTGTAGTCTGTGCACAACCTTGCTCAGGAATCATGTTGAAGACTAAAGATTATGAATGCATCAGACAAAACACTCAAACAAGTCAGAATTTATTATCCATTTCAAAAAGACCTGTACTCTGTACAGGTTGACACACTTAACACGCCCTGCTGACTTGTGTTTCACCAGCTCACACTAACCGATCTCCCAACTCCCAGATGGCTGCCTCTTACCTCATTGTAGTACAGCTGCAGTGCTGTCTGTGTGGTGAAGGGTTAACACATGATTGCGTGTGATAGCAGGGAGCACGATTGGATATCGGCTGTTACAAAGAGTTGCTGTGAATGTTTCAAGTGGTTAATGGTGGTAAAAAACGGTGTGTTTGGGTGAGTGTGCGTATGTGCATACCTCAACCTCAGTGAGCGCTCTCCAGAATGCTTAGCTGCACATGTCACGCTGTTTCTGTATTTCCTGGGAGATGTGGGGAGCATAAACTCTGCCAATGCTAAATATTTAAACTGCAGTTTTGTAACCATGTTCCCTCTTTCCTCTCTCCCTGTCTTCACCCCGTCCTCTCTGTCTCTTTTCTCTCTCTCTATTTCTCTCTCACCTCAACTCCACCTGTAGCCGGTGTTGCTGTGGCTCAGAGAGTGGTAACGGTAGAAAGTGGACCACTGATACGGACTGAGGGCTCTCATGTGACCATCTGGTGCAACGTGACGGGTTACAAAGAGGGATTGCAGCAGGACTTTGAGTGGTCCATGTACCTGCCATCAGCATCGGACAGAGAGATCCGCATCGTGAGCACGGCTCAGCAAAACTATGCCTATGCCGTATATGCCCAAAGAGTGAATAATAAAGAGATCTACGTGGAGAGGCTGAGCCGAGACTCAGCTGTGCTCCACATCACTAAAGTGCAGGCCAAGGACCAGGGTCTGTTTGAGTGTTACACACCCAACACAGATGGGCAGTACTTGGGATCCTACAGCGCACGCACCAACCTCACTGGTGAGTCCCTAAGCGTGCGCACGCACGCGCGCGCACGCACACACACACACACACACACACACACACACAAACTGTATATACACTGTCAATGTACAGATAAAACACGCTGTTACCATAGATGCTCATGTGGTGGCCTTACAAATATGGCTATAGATGTACCAGTTTTATATCAAGATGATAAAGCTACCCAAGGTGCTGTATACATTAATTTAACAATTAGTGTTTACTGATCAACTAGCCACCAATAATTATCAGTTAAATCACCCATTGAATAGGGACTCACAAGGTAACTACCTCTCCAACTGCCTTTCTTGTTTATGGCTATCTGTTATTTGATAATAACTGAATAAGGCCTTCTTACTCTACTGTCAGATAACTAAGAGAACCTGCCTGTCATTCTTGATGTATCAAGCTGTCTTTAAGTACTGATCAGGGACAATGCACATGGTAAACTGCACATGGCAGCTTCATAATAGTATGCGTAGAGCCCCCAAGAAACAACCAGCAATCCTAGTCTGGATGATATCCTGCCCCAGGTTTGCTGTGTGTCAGTTAGTTTGTGGTAATTTGACCAAATGTACATTTATTAGGCAAATCCACCATATATGCTTAATATTATTGAAATTAGAAAATGATCAAAACCAGTTTTGAGTCATTTCAGAAGTACATACTGTCTTGGTGTTGCATATTCCAAACAAATTTATAATAACATTTTCAACATGGTGTCTTTGGGGCCCATGAGGGTCCTGGGCCTTGGGCAGCTGGCCTGCCTATGTGTGCTGTGACCTTGAATATGATGTCTTGTTAGAGATTTGTAAGTCCAAACCAGATCCGTGGCAGCCAAGGCTCATCACAAATTAAAAAATCAAAAACCATAACCCATCAAAAACTAGCTGTGATCTGCATCCTTTGGAAGCAGTGTGAAAGGAAGCATTGCACTCCTGTGTCACACAATGTCCCACCTGTTGTGAGCGGGGAAAACCAAGCTCTCCCCAAGCTCTCCCCAAGCTCTCTCAATCTCACTCAAACACCCACACGCACACTCATACAAAGACATGTACCTCCCTCTGACATCTACTGTATTCTTTCCTTGCCCTGAGCTGTTTCAATAAAGTACCTGGTGTGTAGGAGTGATATTTGACTGTTTCAAACAGTAGCACGAGTTTCCATCTTCCCTTCCGATGCCTCTCTCGCTATCTCCCGGAGACATATACAGATTTACCCAACCATCCCGCAATACTGAAGACACAGCTGTCATAGCTGGGGATTCCATTCCCTCCATAACTTTGTGCCTTAATTCCTGACCTGGGTGACCTTCCTCTCAGGAAAATTTGAGTTGCGCTTTATTTGTGTCCCAGTGACTCCAAGTCACTCGGTGTGGAACTGTGAACTGAGAGACCAATATTAGTGTGCTTATAACAAAAGTTATTGTGCACTTAACAGATCAATAGGCTTTGTTTTCCGTTGAATAAATGTTATCATGAGGACCTCAGCAGTTGTATGAGCAGTATGATCAGAATGTGGGGCAGGGCTCAGGCGCAGGGCACTGTAAAAAGCACTGCTGATAGCACACGGTATTTATAGAAATGCATGTGAAAGAGCAAGACAGAGTGTGTGAGCGGACGTGTTGAGGGACTTTGTTATCTGAGCCTTTCTGTGTCTCTAACCTCTTAACCCAGTTTCAGAGGTCAGGGGTACGCAGTAGGGTCTCTCCTGTCTTTGCTCTCTGTGATTCGCCCAAGCAGCTGTACAGCTCCTTGAACCGCTGTGGACAAACAATACCTTGTCCTTCTTCCCCTCCCCCTCATATGCCTCATCTTTTCCTCATCCTCATGTCTTTCATTCTGTCATCTGTCTTTCTCCATTCATCAGTCCTGGCCTCTTTCTCTAATGTGCTCTAGCTCCGTTATATTAAAAAAGCCTTCGCTGATGGGGCCTTTGAGAATATGTTTCAAGGGTGATGCCAAAGAGGAACCACAACCTAGGGAGTATTATGGAGGATGTATGGGAAAGAAGGATATGAGATAGACAGGCAGACAGAAGGGATGTGTCTGTGTGAGTGTGTCTGGTAGTGGGGTGTCTGGGTTAATTGTAGGGGGTAGAAGGCCATTTAGTAATCTCCGCCCTGAGTGCTGCATTAAGGCTTACTCACATGGATGTGTTTCATCCACTGTCACCTCTCTGTATAAAGAGCAGGGGAGAGTTTTAATGTGGAACCTAACACCTGCTGCCTGAGGAAAAGAACACCTGGACAACGTTCTGTCTGATAATGTGACGCTGTGTTTTCATGTGTTGCATTGTCTCTTATGTAGCATCAGACACCAACATCTGTGCATGTGGTTGATTGGCTGGAAAGATGATCTATTTATATGTCCAAGAGACATTGTATTTCAGGGAAAGAGCAGACAGAAAGCGTTTTTGTGTTTTTGTGGGTTAACCCTCTTTGGTACTAAACTTAGATTAACCAAATAAAAATGTAGTGCTGCTTAGCCCCTAAATGCCAATACTGCCTTAGGCAGTGCGTTAATATTACACACATGAAAGGAATAATTGGCCATCATGGCACAAATAGTGGACTATGTTAACTAAATCATGAAGTGACATGCATAGATACAATAAAACTACCCATTCTCTACTACAAAGATTTAACTTTGTATTTCCATTGTTTTTTTTAAGGCTTACTCACAAGGATGTGTTTCATCCACTGTTACCTTTCTGTATAAAGAGCAAGGGAGGTTTAAATGCGGAACTTAATACCTGCTGCCTGAGGGAAAGAACACCTGGACAACATTCTTCCTGACATTGTGGGCCTTTTTGGACATTCGTCAAGTGGCCAGAAACAAGACTTCATATAAATGCTAATGTTTGTTTGTTTGATGGATATATAAATAGGAAACTGTTTGCTAACACATTCACCACATCAACTTTATAAGGTGACATTATGTTTGTGTTAAGAGCTTTTTTCTGGTTCCCCCAAAGGGGCCAAAAATTAATGAATTCAGGCTTAAATTATTTTTTTTTAGCACAAACTGCCCCTAAAAACACAAAACACAACAGTAAATCAGTACTACTAACAACTATTGTCCATAAAGCCACTTTGCCATTGCATTTTGCTTTCTCAAGAGCAGCTTCAGGTCAGGCAAATGTTACTATACATGCTCAAAGGTGTTCTGTGTTTACACTGCTTTGCTAGATTGACCAGCTGAAAGGAGTAAACCAAACTTAACAATGTTCACTATAATGCCACATAAATGTATCAGTGTAGCACTTATTCTGGATTTCATGTGTTTCTGAATGTCAGTGGAGTTCTAAAGCATCAAGGCATGAGCTATTCTGAGGCAACAGGAACCATTTGGATAAATTCTGTTTTTGTCTATTGATAATAGTTAATAGATAATAATTAACCTTAAATTGAAACGGCTATATTTGTTTTTGTTTAAATTAATAAATATTTCTCATACTTTCAGATTGTGTCTTACAGTAGTAGTTGTTTGTGCTCCACGGTTAGTGGTTAAGTGTTACACAAGGCATCCATTGAACCTGGGTGTTGTGAATCTCTTTGAGGTCAGAGGTCACTTTTTGCGGTCCATGCTCTGATCTTGGAGATTGACTAGGCTTAGTCTGTTGCATTTGAGTGTGTGTTTCTGTGTGCTTCTTTGCACATGTATATATGTATGTGTGTGTTGGTGTTTGACTTCCTCCCACACATCAGATTGCAGAAGAAAAGGACAACAGCCTGACATGGCCATCATGGTTGTACTTATCCTACGCACCAGCCTGTGTGTGAGCGAGTCCAACAGCTAGCAGAACAACAAGCCCTCTCTGAGACAAGTATCACACTGCTCTTACTTATGAAGCTCCCGTATACCCTCACTGTCCTAGAAAGCACCATAGGAGTCACCATTCTGGCAGATATACAGATTCTTGCCTCCGCATTTGGCAGTAGACATCCATTCCCAGTCCTGTAGTAATATAGTAATAGAGCTGGAGAACCAAAGCCTTGGTGAATGTGAACAGAAGCATTCTTGCTTCTTTCTGTCATTCACAGCCACCACACAAGAGAAAGGAAAAAAATGTTCATCTTCAGATGTGTGACACTAGAAAAAATTAAGTTTGGCAGTGAGTGGATTTGAAGAAAAGAAAGTGAGATGGATGGTGCAAAAAGGCGGGATGAGGAAATTGGAAAAGAGAAGAATGGGGACAGAAGAGGCACTATTGGAAATGGGTAGTGGGGCGATGCTGAATAGAGTGTGTGACCAATAAATGATGAGCTCTTCCTCTCAACTCCAATGTGATTGGTTACACCTCCCCAAGGCATTACCCAAAGTACAACTGGCGCTATAGGGGGGTGTTTTAAATAGTCTTTGCCTGATGCGACTCCTAAGGTTAATGCAGTTACTAACCGCCATACACGTTCTAAATGCAATTAGCCAGCACAAATCGAGCAGACTGAGAACGAGGGGAAAGACTAGAGATCTAGGAATTTCAATTAAGCAAAAAGAAAACTATTGGGTGAAACATTTTCAGAATAAGCCGCGGCAAAATACCACATATCTCCAGTCACACTTTTCATTTTAATTATATTTATGGCCTACATTCATTTTAAGAGGAGAAAAGAAATCCTGATGAAACCATGGCCCTACAGTAAGCCAGAAATCTGAGAAGCAATGCCTACCCAAGGTCAAAATGCTGTTGTGTGTTTCTTGTACGTGAGTGTTTGAGAAGAGGGCAAAGAACAGGAGTGTTGATTTTTCCTAGCATAGCTGAGCCTGTGCACTGCTACACATACATACAGAGTAAGAGTGGCTGAATCATGCTTCTGCTGAGCTCAGTGTTGTGAGAGTGTGTGTGTGTGTGTCTGATTCGTGTCTTTCCTCTGCCTTTCTTTCCACAAGGGAGCTGGCGCTGCCAAGTTGCACTCCTCTACTTCACTTAATGAGATAGACCAAATGTGGAGATGTCATCTCACATTCTGTCTTTTGCACTGGGTGACATGGAGACCCCCCCCCCATGTCCCTGTTCTCCACCCCAGCTTTCTATCTCTCTCTCTCATCATCTGACTCCTGCTTGCTCTATCAATCCAAGGCTCCAGAGTTGATTCAGTCTGGTCCTCGCCTCTGCCCCAGTTGGTGTTGGTCATGCAGGTATATGGTTTTGTCAATACAGCTGTTAGTTGAGCTTAATCACAGGAGAAAGGCTTGGGTGATTGAAGCACATGGCATAAGATTGTGGAGGGAACCAGTGATTGAATAAAGATAGATGAGTGAGGTTGTGAAGGAAATATATGAACATGAGCATCTTTTTTTAGAGAAAGTAAAAATACGGGTGAAGTCTTGTGTTGACAAAGAAAGATTTAGAGAGATGTACCGGAGGTAAAGGTGAATAGAGGAGGGAAAGTGCAAATGAATAGACAGGGGAAGTTGTATCTCTGTCTGTTGGTATTGATTGGGAGCAGAGGGCCTGTTTGTGACTGGACCATTTTATCTCCCTCATCTCTCCTTGCTGTGACACTTCACAAGCTTTCTCTGTCCCCTCCCCTCTCTGGCCTTACCATCACCTCTTGGTTTCATTTACAATTACATTCCCCACTCTGTCTTTTTTATGTGTGTGTGCGCACGTACTGGCTCTAAGCTGCGGACCAGGCAGGACTCCAAATGGAAAGAGATTTTATCACTATGTCTGGCTTGCCATTTTCTTGCACATCTCATCTACTTTAGCAGACAGGTCTTCCTGCTCAATAACATTACTGCCACTCGGACCCACCATACACAGACAAGCACATATACACCCACAGAAACACAGTCACAATCGCACACTGCAGCGAGCTGTCAGTCAGGACAGATGTCGCAGCCATAATTGAGTCTGAGAGAGACGGAGCTGTAGTGCTCCCATCGGACAACATCCTTTCTACTGAACATCACTGAAGAGGGCTTTAACAACCCATCAGATCACTGTGGTAGACAATACAACTGCTGAATAGAACATGTACTCTGAGAATGTAACAGCACTGTTGAACAGGGCAAACCAGACACCTTGTTACTTTGTAGTGAAAGCTGTGCTATACTGTATATGTGTGTAGTTTTAGGAACAGCTGTAGTGGGATTTGGCTTAGGAACCATGAAATATATTCCACGTTTAACATTTTTACACAAATCCTCACAGGTTCTTGTAGGGTTTTGGAGGAGGAACTACATTTTAGACATGTAATCTCATTACAAAATGGTCAGAATCGCATCTGGCCCCAAACAATCGATACTCTGATACTTTGAGGTGGCTCATACTGTAGGTCTTGGCAACTGCCTGTCACTTGCAGTGACCTCATTCCGGTTTAAGGCAATTTTTGACATTGGGGAAATGAACTGTGTACATTTTCACGTCAAAGAGAACCACAGTGATAAAGCTACAGTTCTTCATAGGTCCAAATATTTAGACCTGATCCCAAACACCTGTGGAAAACCTGACATCCATAAATGCAATAACCCATGAACAGTCAAGACACCAGACAACTAAAACAAACAAATTGAATAAGAACGCCAATGGTGCCAGTGGCATGATGCACCACCAATTAACAAGCAGTTAATGCATGTAATTCAAGCATGTAATTTTTCTTACACTCCACAGTTCACCATAAAAAACAACAACTCCTGCGTTGATTATGATAGCAATGATGTTCACCCAGGTATTACATACACAAACCCCCAAATATACTGAATATAATTTGAACCTGGACCCAACTAAGGTCCCACATCAGGTCTTGAATACTAGAAACCCTGTGGACCTGTGAAGACCTCTGGATGAGACCGCATAGCATTTTAGCCCTGCCTCTTGCTCCTAATATTGCTGCTGAGGAGTATGGCGGGCCACTTAGGAAGCTGTTGCCATTAAACATAGATCTAAATGCTCTCGTAGCATACAGACTCATGTTCAAGCATATGGTGCCTTGCAAATTTTGGTTGTTATGAAAACATAAATGATGTCAGAGACACTCTGTATTTAGATCATCGCCCACGCTACTGAGCTAGGCTAATGAGAAAGGACTTAATATATTAACAAATACACGTGCGTGTTTGTGTTGGTGTGTGTTAAGTGTATATGTTTATTAATGTTTATGTAATGGGCTAAAGCTGCACCACTGTTCCTCTAGTTGATTTGATTAGCTTAGCTAAGTGCTAACCCTCAGGGTCCTGCTGCCTCTTCTCTGTGAGATTAACAAAACACAGCCACAGTTTGAATATGAATTCAGCATGAATATGGATGCGAATGGATGTGCTAACGAGTGTTTGTGTTAAACTCTTTTAAAATGTGTGTTAGTAAAGAGTGGAACTTGCAGTCTAATAGCCTCCAGGACTCTGGGATGTGGTTGTAAGTGTGGTCCAGGACAGTCAGGCTGCTGCTGCATTGTTTGATGTTGGCAGCTGCTTTGAAGCCTTATCTGAGCACAAGGGGGAAGGAGGTATTTCCTGGTACAAACTATACTGTTTATCTGATAACCCCTTTTGACACTGCCATAAATACACACAGGCATCACAATCCATTTACACCCATTCATATACACAAGAACATGCATAGACATTGGCACCCATGCCCTCACTCAATGCAGGACATTCAAGCACTTAGACACATTAGAGATGCTGAGACATAGACTATTTTCAGTGATGTGTCATGTGCATGGAGAGGTAGAGAACTGGCATTGTTAGAGTAGCTGCATCCAGGCAAATTTCTTTTTTTGCAATGCCAAACGTGGTTGGCAGTGTTGTCACTGTTCGTGCAACGCAGCTGGCTATGGTCACAAGCATAGAAAGCTGCACTATTTGGAAGTGCCAACATGCTGATTGTACCATAGCGACAACGGTGGGGAAACCTTATTATTAATAAATTACTTAAAGAGCAGGCGACATATGAGACAGCAGATATGATTTTAAATATCTTACCAGCTGATAATCAAACAGCAGCACATCATGAAAATGCAAACCTGAATATTATTTCTTTACAGCTTCTCTGAGTTGGCAGGGACATAGTAAGCTTTTTCATTTGGATTTAGCCATGACAAGCCATGGTGAAGCACATGTCAAATAACATGTATTGTTTCTGATGCTGTTGGTACACACTGTTAGTACATTTTGTTTACTTGCTGCACAGGTTTTTTGTGCCAAATTGAGATGAAGTTGAAACCTTGCCCATATGTCTCAGACCTCAACACACTGTGCACATCGGGTTTTATAGCACACCCATGGACCACACCCATCTTTGATGACAATGGTGTGGTCAGAGGTTGAATAGATATACCTTTTATCCCACGCAGGTCAGTTGTTAAGTGCAGCAATGTTTTTTCCTCCACACCAGATCCAGTGTGGAGTTACTCTTTAGAGAAGTCACCTCCTCCTCTGCTGATACCAGTTTACAAGATTAGCATCACACCCACCCCTCATGAGCATACTAATCACAGCCTTATTATTTGCAATGGGAAACAGAGGTTTAGTTAAAATGTATTGGATTTTTGGTGTGGGCTGTGGAGCTGCAGGCATGTTTTGAGTGCTTGTGTAGAAGTGAAAAGTAAAAGTGAAGAAATCCGGGAAGCTAAACTCATTCTGGTGAAGCAACACCAAAACGAGCGAGCTGATGACCCTCATGCTCCGTACCAGGGACACTCCATTTTCAAAAATCTCTACTACAGAATCTAATAATGTGCACATACAGGCTCACAAATATCTAAAATCTTTAGCAAGGACTTTTGACTTTGCGTATAGACATACTGCACACACACAAACTGGCAGAGACATGACCGGTCCCTTCCTCTCAGTTAACTGAGAGATAGACCGCAGACATATGTTGCCACCTGTGCTCCCGTGCCAGGGCAGCCACTGTTGGATGTGCGTAGAGAGGTGTGTCTGTGTCTGTCTGTGTGTGTGTGTGTGTGTGTGTGTGTGTGTCTATGTGTGTGTGAGAGGGGTGGGGTGGGGTTGGCATATGCCTAATTCCCCTCAGTGCTGGCAGCTCAGACAGACAGTTGCTCCCTCATCTGCTGCCCTGTTGGATGGGTGCCTGGTGATTGAGTGCTGCCCACCTCCCTTAGCTACACTCTACTTGTTTGTTTCCCCCTCGCTCTCCCTCAATGACACTGTTTCTCATACACCAATGCAACACACGCACACCTGCTAACACTCTGCACCTCAGGCCAGCTTTCACACTCTGCTCCACTTGACCCCTGCCTTGCACTGTACTCTAATGAAGTGATACTCAAGATCTTGTCATTGTGTGTTTATGCACAATACATAAGGCTTTAGATATGACTGTGTTCCTGAACTCAAATGCCAATGTACTTTTTCAGGGGAGAAGGCGCGTGGAGCTGGCCCAAAGACTTTGCTTTGTACACTGATTAAAACACAGTGATATGTTTGTAAGGTTTACATGCACACACACACACACGTAGAAATGGTCAGATGGCTGGGGCTATAACTGGTTCTATCCTCAGGGAAGTCTTTAATTGGTCACAATGCTTTACCATCTGGGGCTGGAGCGACTGATGGAGGGAGGGATGAAGGGAGATGGTGGGAGCTCCTGTAAGGGGTACGGAGAGCAAAAAAAATAGAGAGGGAGAGACATTAAGTGCAGCACAGGGATGGAGCTTATTAGTTTTAATACTTTTGCACCTCCAGTAATATTAGAATCATAATATACTTGATAAATGCTGTTTGTAGTATGCAAGTGGGAAGGTGTATTTGTGTGCGAATGATTGCACATGGATTGTTCATGTTACCATGTGCATTCATGTGTGCCTGTAGGTAGACGAGTTATTGCATGGCGGTGTGTGTGTGTGTGTGTGTAGAAGTGGTAATGACTCTGGGGTGTGTGTTTGTGCTGATGTTGGCAGACGGTGCAAAACCCTGCACATGTGCTAACAACCTCCAGGACAGCAGCGATGGAGAAGACAAACAGACACACACAGGGTTGGTGTCTGTATGGAGTTCTCTGTTCTTGAGCAGAGAGTGTTTGCTTTAATTCATGTTATTTGTATACATGAGCAGACTGAAGATGGAAAATGCAAGAAGGAGGGTTATACTGAATGATGGGGTGGGGGGGTTATTTCATGTGTTTAGGCATGATGAGTAAATCTTTGATGCTCTAAGGATTTCAGTCAACGATAGCTGTGCACGTAGCTCTTTCCAAACGCTCTTAGGAAGATTTGTCTTTCATACTCCCACCTCTCTTCAGACTACCCCTCCTCTCACGCCTTGCCTTTTAATCTCCCGCTTACTCTCCATCATCCCAACACACTCACTCAGGCTCATTTCCTGGCTGGGCCTCAGTGAGAGTTTGTGTCATACTGTGTATATGTGTGCACGCGTGTCTTAGTTAGTGTTAAATCCTCCTCTTCTGCCTTTGTGTAAACAGCGTCTCATTTTTGAAAGCTTCTTCTCACCACGGATCCCTCTTATCGCAACATTCAGCCTTTTAACTCCACGTCACCATTCTCATGCTACAATAACAAAGCCCACTCCTTCACTCGCTGCCCATCTTTTTTCTTTTCTTCTCCTACTTTCTCCCTTTGTCATACCTCTCCCTCTCTGCTTGTGCCATCCACTGATGAAACCTGGACACATGCTTAGAAACCCAATGAAACAAACTGGTGTAACTTGACGGGTGAAGCCAAAATATTCCTATATATTTTATAATTCCCATTATTTTCATTTAATATCACATATTATATTGTAATGCTTTATTTTGCGTGACCTTTTCCTTTTTCTTTAGACATTTCCTGAAAAGGGCTATGTAATTTGGTAATATGTTATATTTATAAGAGAAATAGCGAAAGTGTACACTTGATAGAGTTGGTACGTACTCTCATTAGAGAGTAAACCTGCTTTAATGTTTTGGTTTTTTAGCTACTTTAAGGCAGCCCAACAAGCTGTAAACACAACACTGACATAATGTACTATCACCTTTTAGGTTGTGGGAACCAACTGGTCATCCGATGCAATTCATTATATTTCTTGTTAAAATGACAAAAGAAAAAAAAAAAGTTCTGTCAGTTCCAGTCATTCTCCTTGTCTCTTCTTAAATTCTTTGCTGCCCTCAGGGAAGTTCAACTTATCTTTGAGATGATTAGGAAAATAAGAGTGAAATAAAGCAGTATGTATATTCATTTTTTAAAAAGTACTTTATATGAAGGGCGCATCAGTATGAAACATTTAAAATATGTTTTTGCAATATAATTGAAATGCTATGATAGAATTAGTAGTCTTATAAATTCTTGCATTTTGCTCGGCACATAAAAAAACATATCCTCTGCCAGTAAGTTCTGTTCACCTACTGTATGTTCTTCTAAAAAAAAATGTTAATAAGCAGCACCCTAAGGACTGTGTGTGATTCACTGACCCAGTACGGTTGAGTCATGACTCTGGAGCAAATGTTTAGGCAAGCAGAGGGGAGTCCACAGTCACTTATACTACTCTGTGTGTGTCCAAGAGCAGCTGTCCCCCCCAAGCTTGACTATCTGTGTGTGTTTGGTTGTTTGGGTGTGTGTAAGAGAGAGACTGCCCGGGTTTTGATGTGCCCCCTTCTACCTTTAGTTATAATGAGCTGTAATAGCCACAGGGGCCGGGCTCTGTTTCTTTCTCCCTCTCACACACAGAGCAGATGTTACTCCTTTTACTAGTTTAATGACCTCCTAGGATAAAAAAAAACCTTGCAAATAGGCTCATTGTCTGACTGACATGTAGAGTATAATCTGGTTAGAGAGGGATCAGTGCTCGATAAAACGCGCCTGCCTGTGTTCTGAGACAGCCATGAAGAGGGTGAGCTGGAGGAGGAAGAAGGCCGTGAAAAAACAATATAAGTGATAATTGGGTGCTGACAAGCAACTTGTCTAGTGAAAAGAAAACTCACCAGCTAATGCGGTAGAGAGAGGGGGCGTGGATGGGGG
>JAPMOB010214752.1:0-18076 GCA_029875015.1 Lepomis gibbosus
CATAGAGCCTGGAATGTTCCCCTGTACAATACATAATCACTATATCACTGCGACAAACTCCAGACCAGGGAAGGATCAAACCAAACAATCACATACAAGAAATATCAAGGACTCCTCGACAGATAGTCTTACTAGATGAGGAGGTCACAGCTGCTTGAGAATATTCATTCAACTTTAGAACTCAAATTTAGAAATACTACACCGGATTGACTGACTTCCACACTGCATAGAACCCTCCACTATAAACAAAATATTAGGTAATGCTGTGAAATCTGCCTTATTTTTGTGATATCCCCACAGCCTGCAAGCCATCAAGAAAAAAAATCTCCCAAGGGAATACATCGTCACTTCTCAGCACGTCAACTGCAATTAGGGGCAACAGTAGCTCAGTCTATAGGGACTTGACTGGACTGGAGGGTTCAAGTCCAGCACAGACCAGTCAGTATGGAGTGTGGACTGGTATCTGGTAGCTTGAGAGGCACCAATTCACCTCCTAGGCACTGCTGAGGTGCGCTTGAGTTGGCACAGAACACCTAACTGCTCAGGGTGCCTGGCTATTTGGAATCGCTCTGAATCTCTGGAATCTTTCCATACATTAATGCATCTTGGTTGTGCACCAGTGTATTTTAGGTATACATGAGTGAAGGGTTTAATGAAGTATGTCCTCTTCTTCTTCAAAATGACTACATATGTTTCATGGAAAATCTACAAATACAGAAATCTAGCCAGCACAAGACAATACATGATTTGGAGCCACAGTAGTAAAAGCAGGGAGGCCAAGATTTTTAGCTTTAAAATAAGCAGTACAAAAATTTAATAAATTCAATGTGATACCTGAAATTAGATTATTTTACAATTCAGTTCAGCTCAGTTTAAGAGTTATTTACTTAAAAGTACACAGAATAATAAGAAAAGTTTAAAGTAAGTGTCCCTTCCAAAATGCCAACCCAAATGAATGCATTTATTTGAATTCAGTGACATAGTATCGCATCATCAGCACTAGATAATCATTTTAGACACAAAACAGCTGTATTTTAAATCATAACATACTGCAACAATATCTTAATTTATCATTATCTTAGTTTAGATCAGTTTTGTAGTACAAGCATTTGACACAATATAGCCACTTGCAGTTCCACTGAATCACATCTGCCAGTGGTTAAACAAATAATAATTTATTCACTAAAAGGAAGTGAAATATGACAAGGCCTTGAATGTTGTGTGACTATTTCTCTCCTCAGTGACAGACGGGCTGCAGCCAAATGCTGAGAAGTCTGGCACAGGCTGCAGGAGGCTAGCCATTGGGCTGTAGGCACACACAAATAAACGTTTCCCTCTTCCCATCAAGCATGATAGGCTACATCTTCACTGTCTCTCTTTACTATGTATAGCCATCAATTTAATTTTGTTGTTGTCATTAATGAGAAATGCTACCTGCTGACATACAGAGTAACATTTAGCATGGATTGAGAAGTTGCTGTTGTGTGAACATTTGTTAGTTTTACTTCTGTATTTATTTTGTTTTTGTTCAAATGGTCTTTATCGCAGTTGGGTATGTTTTAAAGACCAATAAGCTATGACATTCAAACTTTAAAATGAACTTGTTTTTTTCATCTTGAGTCCTGACAAGCTGCCTATTTGCAAACAATATATGAGCATCTGTTCAGGACTAATTCTCGTTGTGTGTGAGGGAGATTACCCATGCATACATGAGCTCTCTCAATTCATCCAGGCCTTTCAACAGCTAGCGTTTCAAAGCTTCCAGAGCTTCTTTCCTCTCTCTCAAGCATGCAGTAGAGGAGAGGACTGACAGCCCCTGTCATAAGGCCTTGACCTAAGCAGTCGAACAGACTGGTACCTCAGCAGACTCGATAGAGACGACTTGGATTAAATCAAGTGTAAGTCTGTCCTTGTCAGATCAAAACTATCATATTAGGGCAGCCTTGCCTACATGCAGGTGCCAGTATGAGTGACACATTAAGGTCAGAGACTAACAGGGTGAGTGAGTAGCGAGAAAAACACACTAAGATGCCGACACTCGCACAGATGCAAACTCCGGTAAACACACACTCATGAACAAATGCATGCACATGCACTCATAAGTGAAAACAGATCAATAATTGGAAGCACAGAACAGTATGAAGTCTTTCCTGAAACTCAGGCATTCTTTTGTGTTTCTGTAAGGTTTTTGTGTGAGTCATTTAACAGTAGGTGTGTTTCCTTGTGATTTATTGGTATGTCTTTATAGGTGTGAGAATATGTGGTCATGAACACAGGGGGCTTTTTTCCCTCAGAATGATCAAAGATGCAATGTCTGTATAGCTCAACAGTCAGAGGATGTGTGACTGCTAGCTTGGGTGTGACCACGCTGTGTTCTATTGTGGGGCTTTGACTGATGACCGGACCCATGCTGTGGAGCTGAGCTGAGCTACCATCTGATTGCCAGCCTGATTGGGTTTATGATTTAAAAAGCAGATCTGGGAGACAGAAGGCAAAGCTCAACCCTGATGCCCAGATCCCAGACACTTATTCAGCACCCCTGGGTCTGCAGAAGGCACTGGTTTAGGAGGGCACACTCATGCGCTTTCACACCCTCATGGACACACACACACACACACACACACACACACACACAATTTTAGTGCATCTGACTGATTACAGCGGATGATTAATTAGCAAACAGATTGCTATATGGTAGTGAACAGTATCAAAAATCTATAGAAGAAAGTTCATTATCAGCACTCTGTTTTTGTTCTGATTTATTTGTTAACATCCTAACCTTGATTGGATGTAAAACGTATTGCTTTAAACGCAACCTATAACCCTAATTTAAAATGTGTTATTCCCGTTAACAACCGTCACCCCTCCCTGCGATGATAAGCATGGAAAAATGAATGTTGACTAAAGATGCTTACGTTGATCTCAGCTCTTAGTGTTTGTATGTGTTAGTTTTTAAATGGGAATTACCCTACTACACGTGTCTTTCTGTTGTGCATTTTTCCTGTCAAAACGGCGGAGGGCGTGACGATTCTACCACCACCAAGTTACCCATGGGAGGTGGGTTCTGCTTTTATTCTCTGTGTGACACTAAAGTTTCTGTAGTGTCAGCTTCTGTCAAGCTTAAGGCCATTGTACAACAACAAGTCAAGGTACAGCATAAAATGCGAAGTTAACGCTTTGTCTGCAGACTGCTTTTCTCTTGGGTGTCATGTGACCAGAGCGTAATTGCAGCCTTTGCGATAAGAAAATCTTGTTTTATCACATTGCGATAATATCACAAATGTAATTAATTGTTCAGCCCTAATTTTTTGCCCTTCAGTACAACCTACTTCTAGGTTTCCTGTATGATTTCATATGCATAAATAGTTCTGAACAGTAAGTGGACCCTAGTGAAATGCCATTTCAGCTTTGTTGAAAAGCAAAGTACAAAATCTTTGCAACTACCCCTGCAAATAAATCTTGCAATTTGTTATGGACAAAACACTGTATGAAAGAAATGCTTCTTCTCCACCGGGAGAAGCCCATCAGCTCTAACAGGTCAAGTATCCATTACAGCTACAGGGCATTTTCTTTTCATCTCAAAAACAACACTACAAGTTAAAAGGTAAGCAGTACATCCTCTTGTGCACACACGCACTTGCACTCACACACTCACATGCACATGCTTGTGTCTACTGAAACACAGCTTTTCTTTGTCTTCAATAATCCCTCTCAGACTGACCAATTTGAGCGATTTGGTTGACAGGATACAGGCTGCATATGAAGAACGTTCACAGTAATGAACCTAGATAATCATTTTTATCATCATCATGATAATCATCATTTCCAGCAGACTAATGGTCTACGCATTTTGAAATAGCCTACAGTATTAAATCCAAATTCTTACTGGTTTTGTCACTGAAGGCTGGTGTCCAGTGACAAGCCCTACTTTAGTTAGCAGCTCATAAGCTGCTTGGGGATGCGCTAGGCATGGCTCTGTTGCTATGCGACCACTAAAAACCAGTTTGAAGGGCATCTCTCCAGTTCAAATGTTTTTAACTTTGAGTGTTTAGAGCACCAAGCACGCTCAGCTCACTCTAAATTCCACTGTCAACAACAAAAGATTGAGAAGACAGCGCTTAAGAGGAAGGTCTCTTTCCCTACCTTAACTTCAATTCTCTTTTTATTGTCCTTTGCTTTTTTTCTAAAGAGGACTTATCTTACCTCCATAAGGCACAGTCTGGACAAATAAAGGGAGGCAAGAGATAGCCCACCATCCTTCCCCAGCCCCATTTAACCTTTTAATTTAGCAGCAGGAATTAATGTAGTGGCCACGACCAGTATCACTTTAAACAGACACTGCCCAGGTGCCCCGAAGGCAGAGGGAATGACTCCTCTGTGGTGCATATATATATTCCTGTTAATGTGGGTGTGAGGAAGATTGTGTTTTGTCTGTTTATACGCAAGCAGTTATTAACAGAGGCGTCACATCAGTCCTACCTCGGGTGCTGTCACTCTTATTTTAGCACCATGTGACATAATAGTGAGGTCAAGAAAAGAGAGACTTGCAGCGGAGAGGAAGGTGAGGATTACTAAGTCAAAAAGACACCATCATCACGACTGGCAAGGTGGGTGATGTAAGGCAAGTGGTGAGTAATGATGCACTCTGAATTCAGGTCAGTGCTCTTAGCTGAATGTTACGAAAGGAGTGAAGAAACAGGAGATAGTGATGGAGTTGGACGAATTCCTTTTCAGCCCTGAGTCACAGCAGCAAAAATATTTCTGTTTCCTTTCAAAACAGCAGAAACACAAGCAAACACCTCTCAATGCCACCATAGTGAAAACGCTTCTATCTATATTCCAGTTTATCCGCTCCTGCTCCCACGATTAGAGTGCTGGTGGAGAGACAGTCAGGGAAAAAAGGAGAAATGCTCCCTGGCCTCTAGAATGACAGAATGGCACTTTTATGATGTCTCCCAGATTATTCCCTGAGATGGATGGGCTGAGTTGGAACACCAATTGATTAATCCATCGACTGGCGGAATGTGCTGCGGCTGTCCCCCTGCTCAGCTGTTCTTTCCCTGGACAGAGCATTCAGCCAGACATGCTGGAGAGGATGACTAATGAGCAAGGCTACTGCAGATACTGTTCATGCCTGTTCGCGAATGTATGCTGTGCCCAAGATGCTTGCTTGTGTCTGGTTGATAGAGTAGATTACATTATACAAGCATGCACAACAAACAGTCTCAGGTTCAGATGATCATCCGCAGTGGCAACGACACCTTTTTATTGTCTTTTTTAAAAAATTTTTTTACAAAAAGGGCTATGTGGGATGCTATTGAGTAAGTTTACAGTGACACAATGGTGAAATATTTTTGCAGACAACAAATCTGACCACAACACTGTCTTCGAAGCGTTACGTGTGTCATCTACCAGCAGCACAGTTTAAAAGAAACTGAGGTGAGTTTTTATCACATTAACAATAGCTGCCTGTGATGCAGACTTGCAACACTGTCAGTGACCATCAGGTCAGAGCTTACTCACTGCTGGCTTGCGAAAGCATCTTCCAAACATCAATTCCTTTAAGGTGACTCTCGTCTTGCCTACCTCTGCAACTATGCATCATTAATCACGACCAGACCGACCTCATGTATAAAAGCAGCAATCATCAGCCATGATGCACTTTGCAACGGCTTCAACTTACATCACTGCTGATTCCCCTCAGAATCCACACACTTCCAAATGTTCTCCACTGAGAGCTGACAAGGGATAACTTTTAATAATTATGTGGATTATCATAAGTTGGGTGCAACATATATAATATTTGGAAGCACATGAATCTTTTTTTCATTTGTTTTGCAAAATATATATTAACTTTGTCAGTAAACAAGATTTACAACATGCAACAGTGCTTAAACTTGGCTGTCATTGCAAATTTAAGAACACATCCATGTGTACATTAACTGTTACTAATTCCAGTAGAATGCTCTACAGTCTATTGTAGGAGGTCAAATGCAACATAAATTTGAATGTGGATTCATGAACAAACAATACTTATCGTAATTAATGCCAATATATGGTATGCGCTCTGAATTCAATAGCTAATCCATCATGCGGATGCCGTCATCCTCATCTTCACATAACGTGTTTGTTCACCCCCAGCATTATGGCTCCAGCTCCTATCTGGCCTACTACTTCAGGCCCCCTGCATTGCACCGCTAGCCCCCAATGCAAAAGGCAAGAGAGTAGATAACAGATCACTGTAACTGTTCCCTTTCTCGTTGAATGAAATCCCCTGAGAGATTTTATACCCAGAGAAGATGAAAAATGTAGGAGTAGCTTCATTATTGATACAAGTCCCTGCCAGTGAAAGGAATGAATGCTAATGGTGTCCTAAGCTGGGCTTAACAGAGATTAATCCGATTTGAGAAATGAACATTTTATTATATGGCACGAAGTGCTGGCCCTGATCTGAACTGAGTCACAGGCTGAGGAGGAAAAAGATGACAAAGGGAGTGTGGGAAGGAAACATGGGTATACAGTCTGTCACTTTGCAAGATCCTGGCACCTTATTGCAGTGGTGCCCTTTTCCAGCTGACAAGTTCATTAATTTTCTGACATGGCTGCATGGAATGATTTTCAATAGATAAGTCAGACAACAATGGCTTGAGAAATTTAACATAAAACAGATGTCTATGGTAGCAACATAATAAGCCGAGGACTGTGTGAGCAGCAGGAAGTCCCTCTTGGTCCTTCTGCTGCACCTGCTCTAAGGCTGTTTCCCACTGTTTAGAAGGACTAATAGGGACACACTGGGGATACAGCTGTTGTCACTCTAGCATTAGTGAAATAAACAAACACTGATCCAGAGTTTCCCAGTGAAACAGTCAGTTTTAAAGTACTTTGCTCCTTATGTTGGATGGATATTTAAACAGCCTATGACATCCCAAACCTACAGCTCACATGCATCTCCAAGAAAATCTCCAGAGGGATAAGAAGGTTTGAAGAGTATTAAATGGGGAGTAGGAGTAGTCTCTCTACTTGTTAGTATGAATCACTCTGCGCCAGTTGCCAACAAACAACTGCAATCTTGGGAATATGTAGGGAGGATTTATCACGCTTAAGTCTCTGACAGGGCAAAAACATAAAATCAGCAGTCTAATTTGTCTCCCCAAGGTGATGTCACTCCATCATATGGAGGGCTTTTCTTTCAGTAGTTGAATAATGTGAGCCATGTTTCTCACTTTCACTGGTGAGAGATACAATTCATTCTTTCTCTGAAGAGTGACAGCCACATCTATTTATGATTTTACCACCAACACTGGTTTATCACCATCATGACAGACATCTATTTTAAAGCTCACCTGCTACTGGGTTTAAAAGTACTGATTTGAAAAATGTAACACAAATGCTTGTACTAACTGTTGTTTAGGGGAAAACTAATCCTAAAATGTTCTTAATACTTATAAATAAAGGCAGATGAGGTGATAAATATAAATAGATCGTTAAAATTAATAGATCTATTGGCAAATTATAATATACAATTCAGCCAATGAAGTATGCATGTATTTATTGAAAATGAGGTTTTTGCAGTATAACTCTATAAACGGCTACTGATTTTTTTGAAAAACTTCTTCAGACATAAACCGTCAAATATGTCATCTGTTGCTTCGTTGCATACTAGGAAATGACTATATGGCTCAGATTTTCAAGCCATGAACTACAACATCTATGTCTTCTCCAGTTGAGCGATTTCAGCACCATGTAATAAGGACAGCTCCCACCCAGGCTACCACACAGGCAGTGAACAAACGCCTTCTGTGTAGATGTAAGGAAGAACAAAAAAAACAACAACAAGCCAATGTCTGACGATTTAGACAACAGTCAGACATGCCAGAGATGCAATCCTTGAATTTTAAATTCCAGTACTAAATATCTGATGTATGTAATAATTTTTTGTCAATGGTTACTGTAGCAGATAGCGTGCTAAATATGGCAGATTTTCAGATGTAGGTTGAGAGCATGCAGGTATTGGATGGATGGATGGATGGATGGATGGATGGATGGATGGATGGATGGATGGATGGATGGATGGATGGATGGATGGATGGATGGATGGATGGATGGATGGATGGATGGATGGATGGATGGATGGATGGATGAATGGGTGGAGAGGTGGATGGTTTGACTGCAGTTTTCTTGTGAGCATCTTACAATGAAAAAAGTAAAAGTACACGCACATATTTAAACTTGCCTTTACAAATATTTGTCTTTCTCTGTTTTGTATAAAAGCTATACTGTTTTTTTTGTGTGTTCATGACATCTAAGCTTGATGCTCGCGTATTCAACTCAAGGACGCGCAGTGAAACGCAAGCAGACCCACGCGAGCGCGCGCATATCTTTTCCTTATCTTCCAAATCAGCGCATGATTAGCGATCTTTTAGTTAGAGACAGCAGTATCAGTGAGGGTAAAGCCTTGGGAATTGCTTTGTCCTGATTTAATTCATAGTATTGCAGTCATGAAAAGAAGACAAACTACAACATTTGGACATCCAAAAAGATGAACAGGCTGAAGAGGTAGCCCAGTTATATTAGAGGACGAGGGAGGCAATCAACATATTTTTTTACACCACAAACACTAACTTACTTGTTCACGAAGAGACCGGGGGCTGCAGGATGTCTGCTTTAGGCGGAGAACGGTCCCTCTTCCGCTCCCTCCCCAAAAACTGCATCGAAAAAACATTCGCAATTCTCAGGCGATTTTGCAGAATCCGTGGTGATATTTCTTGTCAGACACATTGTGTTCCCACATTCAAAACGACGTGGTATGTAATCCACACATCAGTCTGGATGACATGCTATTAACTCTCACTGTAATGATAATGCACCCGATGTCTCCTCTTCTTTTTCAGGACGCACACAACACGGGGGCACCCACAAGTGCCATTGTTAAAACTACTCTCCCGATTCACAATACCCACTGTGGTCCCAGATTTTCTCCTAATGATGAGTTAGGTTAATGTGGGGTAGCACTGTTTTTATTTGCTCTCAGATCTCAATTAAGTGTTTCAAAATGTAACCTCTCCACAACGTGTAGAGCACGAGAAACCTCATGTGGTCAATTTCCACGTACATACATCCTGAAAAGCCCCTCATTAGACTGTATGGCAGACCATCATCCATTCATTTAGGGGCAGAGGTAGGGTAATTTTAACGTCCCGCTCGCTGTCTTTCTCAAATGTAACTTTTCTTCAAGTCCATGTTACTTCTTAGTCGTCAACCCTGCTGAATCTGATTAGGTTTCACCTCACAACCCAGTGCGGATTCCAAGATGCTTATTTCTTTTTCTCCCCTCCTTGTTATATCGACGAAAGAAGTCCCGCAGTTTAGTGGTTGAAAAGGTATCCCATACATTGGAGAATTCATAAAGTTGCCGAGATAAAACAATATCTCCCTCTTCTCTTTAGGCTGATCCGTTCTCCATTTTCGCGATGAAATATGCGTTAATCTTGGATGCAACATCGAAAAGAAAAAACACACGGCAGATATCCTCAAGAAACCTTTAAAACCACATCAGAAATTCAGGTAGCAGCTTTAAGTGTGATTAGCCTTCGTCGTTATAAAAAAAAAAAAAGGATGAAACACTACTGTTTTTACATGTTCTCCGCGCCGAGCCTTGATTCACCCTATCTTGACGTGAGTTTTACTTCACCAAAGGCAGTCATCACTTCTGCGCCCTCGTTCCGTATGCATCTCGCCTATGCATTGATGTGCAACATGCGGGGTGAGAAATTCGTTAGGGGTTATAATCCAAAGAGTTCTTCTCGTCCAAGCCCCGTCTTGTCCTCTCCTATCGACTGTAGTATTTTAAGCTGCGATTACAAAGTAGCCCGTTCCAATTTGCGCAAGCAGGCAGCATCCATCGGTGCGCAATACAGAACCTCAGTGCGCTCGGTATTTACGTACCCAAATAAAAGGCACGGTGCAGCAGGGACAGACACTGAGGTAACCTCCCACTAACAGGCTGTTCTCTCCAAGTGAGACTGTTCCGCCAGTCACTACTGGTGGATCGGCTGCTGTCAACTGCAGGACTATAGCAGGAAATATTGTTTCCCCTGACTTTCATGCTTCACATTTCTCTGTTTGAATGTCTATGCCTCTAAAATTGTCTTTACTGCAGGAGAGGTGAATCTCACCCAGAAGATTGGCAGTAAATAACTGATTGTTGACCTTTGTCCTTCTCAATCATTGGTCAGTTTTAATAGGGACATGCAAATGCAAATTATTGTTTAAGGCGTACCCACTTGTGTGTATGAGCACGAGAGAGAGAGAGCGAGAGCGAGAGAGAGAGAGAGAGAGAGAGAGAGAGATTCATCCCATGTGTCTTTTGCAAATGGGACAGGACTGCCACCTACCGACTCCACTCGCCTGACTGTGATGGCGTGATAGTGGCCTCAGGCTGATTGTCGCATTGGGTTACTCTCCCATGACAGACTACGTTTTGTTTGTATAGGGTTACACAGTATATACTACTTCTATATTTATTTTAAAATGCTGTAGGGTACAAAATGAGACCTATATATTTGTTTATGGCGAAGAGAACAACATGCTCACAGTCATAGAATGGAATTAAAGCACACAAGAGGAATAGTGTGACAAGTTTGGCAATCCAGAAAACAGATTACTATGTGTAATAATCTCTTTCAGGCTTCAGCACTTTAGACCCCAGTTATGAATGCTGGGTCTGTGTTATGAATTATGGAAGTTGCATATTTTTTAAGTATGGTGGCTGACACAGGAGACTTGAGGTCTTCAGAAAGATTATTGCTTGTGAAACGTTCATCTCGGGCAACCTGCTGTACGGCATATATTGTGCTAAACTCATATTATACAATGTGCATAATGGAGCTTAAAAAAAGAATGAATTTGCATATAGCAGAGTGAGAACATGTTCCATCTGGGAAGAGTATATACATCCACAGACCATGTGATAGTAGATGTGAGAAAGAATTTGAATGCCAGACTAGGGATCTGTCCATCTAGCTGTCAACATCTGATCTAATTTCCCTGTGTGCTGAAGGCGTTGCATCATTCATCAGTCTTCATAACTGTCGACCTGCCTGTCTGTGTGTCTGGCATATGGTAGTAAAGAGCACCGCCCTCTTGCTTTCCAGTCGAAGGAGACATCATTAAATAACTACATTCTTTCACTCCATTCTTCTCCCCTCACATTTTCCTCGGCTCTGGCCAGGCGAGTGAATGAAAGCTATTGACGTGCAAACCCACTTTGCTCTTTAAGATAGCGGAGAAGTGTTTTTGTATAATACCCTTTGGATCTACAGCATGTTACTGCCGAGGTCACTTTTGAGTGCTGTCTACCACAATTTGTGTCACGTTGCTGTATGACAGCCTTGCCTAATGGTTTTGATTTAAAGCTTTTACTTTTCCACCAGCACGGACTCTGTGGATCTCTGGTGACCACTCCTTACTACTTTATGTCTTATTTGCAGTGTGGGAACCATCACTGGAGGCTATACCCTTTATCTTGATTTATGTAGCTTTTGAGACCACTGGATCTTTGCTGGAGGAAACATTTGTGTCTTCAAAGTGAAGCTTTAGGATATTCGGATATTGTTGCCAGAATACATCACCATAAACACTATATTCACATGTTAATTGTACAATGCATTATTCAACTTCTTCTCAGCTAACGTGACACAATAATTTATGTTTTACAGATGTGTGAACAGGTCCTGAACACCACTGAACCATCACAGTAAATATCACTCTGTCCTTGGACAACGGTAAAGAGGCATTGTGCTGCCATTGTAAACAATGTGACCTTGTTCCCTGAAAGGGCAAGACACATACAAGACTCACAGGGCCAGTTATTCCTGGAGAGGCAAGGGCGAGTAAAAAACCTTACGTATGGGAAAGCTCCACTATAGATTATTGGTTATGCTTTCAGCATCCTTGTAAAAATCTCTTGACATTAACAGTGTATTGCAGATGCAGTGGAGGTGCAGGCTTCAAAGTGATTATTTTTACCACACCATGTTCTTTATCATCACTTTACGGAGACCTCCGTGAAAAAGGTGGTGTTCTAACAGAAGAGAGGAAAAAGCAGCAAAGTGCCATTCAGAGATGGCTTAAGGAGCACAGATCTCTTCTTATTCTCAAGAGTATTATTCTGTCAGGGCCTGAATAATACATGTGTTAGGATGCAATAAGATAATGTAATAATCATGTTGGGTATGCCATTTAGGTCTCATCCAGTGATCGAAAGGATTATATGTACACAGAGCACGTGATGTGGAGACCAGCGGGGGTGACGATGGTGCAATGGATAAGACACATGCCTTTGGTGTGAGATACCTGGGTTCAATCCCCCACTGTGACCCATCCACCATTGTGTCCCTAAGCAAGACACTTAACCCCTAGGTGATTCAGATATAATTGTAAGTAGCTTTGGATAAGAGTCAGCTAAATTAATAAATGTAGAGCATAGGTTTATCCAAACATCAGGGGTTAAGAACAAAAGCTCCATGTGATACAAGTTTTATTATATATATTTTATATTATATTTATTATAGTGATGACAGTGATGCCATGTTACGTTGGATATGTACAGTATGTCTGTATATACAATATACAATCTCAGCCACTCACTCTAAGCTACGAATGTCCAATTGAAATGATAAAAAATACATCTCATATTTTTAAATTTGTATCTCAGCAGTTGGGGTTTGTTATTCATAGAATTTCATTGTTATTTTGATTTTTTTTAAAAATTATTATACCCCTCCCTCTGTCTGATGTTCTTCTCAAAAATAGTTAAATCTAGCTGAGTGAAGAGGACGTACTGTGGAACCTACAGCTGCCCCTTTTAAAGGAGGCTCTGAATACATTAATAATGTGTGTTGTTTATTTTGAGATCTGGCATTCATTATTCATGATGTTGTTTTGCAGGGTATGAGACATCACTACTGATATCCTGCAAGGCTCAGAGGCAATGAAATAATGTAGTCAGGTGTTTTGTGAAAGGTAAGATGGAGAGGAAAGTCTGTGGGCCTGCAAAAGTGTCAAGCGTCGCTCGTTTCCATTCTACTCGATCAGTCTTAGTGCCACCTCAGGTTGAGTAGTGTAGGGAGCTTGTCTTTCACTGTCTAATGTTGAACATCCCTCTTTGCTCTTTCTGCACTCGCCATATTCACACTCAGTGACGACGTCTCCGAGATTCAAAGCAATCCATCAAATTTCACGGACTTGTTAATTAGGTGCATCAATGTGTTTACCATCCTATTTAATCTCTACTCTGATCCACACTAATCTCTAACTGTACTTGTTATCCAAGGCTTCCTTTGGCCCATAGGGCACATGATTGGAGAATTAATTCTTAGTTTCCATTTTAGGTCACTATTGGCTCAGGTTCTTGGTGCACCCCTGTATCTGGGCTAAATTAAAATAATTCAAAGCATGCTTCAATAACACTCTCTAAGCCACTTCAACTACATAATATATTAGTGAAGGAGACTGGATGACTGGCTTAGACATTGGATATTGGCTGCAGCTCAAAGCAGTATCAAGAGATGAGAAGGCCTCCACTCACTGCAGGATGAGTAAGTTGATAATCATTATATAATCGATATATTACTTATCACATCAAGGAGCATCATCATCTGGCTGTGGTGTCCTTGAACATTTAAACTCACATTAGCACTAGACACACATGGGCATTCTTAATTTGTGCACACAAACTGTCTACTATCCAACTGGAGGCCTTTCTATCCCTATTTCAAGTTATTCTAATGGCTTCTATATTTTGAAACACCCTCGCAATATACATTCAAGTAAACGTCCAATAAGGAGGGTCCACATAAACACAAGTGCTCTCTCCATCTGTACCGGTGACTTTGTGTTGTGTGTTTAAAACTGCAATGAGCCTTCGTTCAGTAGAACATAAAGGACAGCAATTTTACTGAATAATTAAAAATGTCAGCTTGTACAATGAGCTTTCAACAGCAAATACTTGGCACAACAAAAAACAGCTAACTATCCTTTGAAATATATCACCTAAAAATAGATAAATTAAATCAAATGAAAAGACATGGTATCTTACATCTCTGGATATAAAAATCTTTGGAAGGAGATTTGTAAGTGAAGCTGTAAATGATTACGGTCAAACTCTTTGTTTTACAATTACATTTTATATTGGCAAAAGAAAATTGAAACTTCCTCTTTTTTAATTTGAAGGGATTGACTGTTTTAAGTCATTAATTTTCACTAGAGTCAAGTGTAATGATAATTTTGGTGGATATTAGATATTAAAAATAATTTTAATGAATACAATTTGCTGTTTTGACTATGTTACTCTACACATTCTCTAAATACTGAAAAACAAAAAAAGAAAGACATAAAGCAATTTGACTTTAAGAAGGTTTCAAGCCCATGGCCCAAATTATTTGACAGCAAAAATAAAAGTTTGATTAATGATTTTGAAAGAGCCCCATTTATCAAAGAGAGAACATTTCAGTGGAAGCTCTGTGACTATAAATGAAATATTGCCAGACAAACTGCCATTTGAAAGTTTGCCACTGTTTGGCCATATGGTAAAATGCAGCCCAAGAACTTGTTGGTCTGACAAACTTTCATCCGTTTGCACACATTTAAGTGAGGTTTGTTTGCTGAAGTGCGTGGGCATTAAGCAATTATGTATTCCTTTCAGGCTGCTCAACTTCTTTTGTGGGTCATGACTAAGTGCAAATAGCAAATTTTTGTGATGCAAAGATGATGTAGGCAGTTGAAATATGCTGTGTAAAATTTGATGGAGAGGGAGGTGATAGGGGGAAAAATATTGGTGGTACTGGGCATGATGAAATGTGGTTTAGTACAATTAAGGGTCCATCCAAAATGTTTATCTAAAAGTCGGTTGCTTTAGGGAACTTCGTAGTTTTTTCTTACTGTACTTGTGCACCATGGTCCAAAGAGTTTGTTTTTCAAATAACTAGGATTAAATCCCATGTCACGCATACCCATTTGCAGAAAGGTGTGTGCAAAACATAAAATATGTTAGGAAAAAATGTTAATGGGAAAATGATCAAAGCAGAAATGAAAAGTACAGTTCACAATGAATTTGCCAAGACTTCCTCATTTTAATACACATTTGGTGTATTTTTTGTTGGCTAACTAGGAGACACATTAAGCTGATCCACTAAATCTGATTGTAGGACTTTGGATCTCTGGAGTACAGATAATTTCAGGGGAGAGTAAGATCAGCATCACACAGAAAAGAGTTAATTCCTTTGGCCACAAACCTGAAGATGAAAGATGTGAACATCTGCCAGAAGCTCTACATTCCTCACCATGATGAAATGCATATTGCGTAGAAACATCCTCCCATGCTATTTACTGTAAATGAAGAATGTAATGAAGTATTGAGCACTTGAGAGATTATCATGCTGAAGCCGGAGCTATATCCCCAATGCTTTTATTCCAAAAATTAAGCTTGAATTTATTAGTCATTAGCAGTTTCCTCAATCATTCATTACACATTTTATATCCCCAATGAATATTTTTAATGCCCTCATCTCAAAATGTAGAGCGCTTTCTGCACATTCATATATCGTTTTTTTATTTGCTGTTCATCCTATCTGGATCTATTACAGTGTAAAATATCACATCCAAATAGTTGTAGAAATGTATCACGGACAAGAAAGTCAATGGATTAAACTCGTCAAGTTTACTAATGAATATCTCACTTTTATCATAGTGATAGACTCATGCATAGTTTATTCTGTATAGAAATTCTTTCCCACAATAAAGTCAGATGTCAAAAGTTAAGCATGACTGACTGTTTCCTCTGCAGGTGAACAAAAGCCCATATAATTATACTATGTATAACTAACCACCAAGGACACATAGGGGCTCATCTTGTGACGATTCTGAAATGTGTGAGTATTTATTTCATGTTTTCTATGCATTATGGCATTTTAAATTATGATAGTATATGAGCAGGCCACAAAATACAACAGGCACTGCAGAATAAAATTTCCCACATAGAGCCCTTTGTGAGCCAAAGTCACACTTCCACATACAGTTCAGGATGTGTTCAGCATCAACATGCTTTACATCTTTTAACAACTCTAATATTCCTGCTAGAAAGTACTATCAATGCACAACCATTAAAGGCTTACTAAGTTTGCTTCTGAGAAAATCTTAACTGACAATCAGAGGATAAAGCTTTAAGCATGACATAAACCTTGTAATCCTGTATCATAGCAGATTTAGTCTTGGTGTAACCTCAGTTTGATCTTGTTTATCTCCACGGCTATGTCTCTGATCATGCAAAACAAGCAGTGCTCCAGACAATGGCGTACCTTTTCACATATGAGGCAGGGACCAGATTTGCACCATCTGGATGTGACGGCTGATCCCCGCTCTCTATCTCCCTCTAATCCTCCGTGTGGTTGTCTTTCTGCTCAGAAACATAGGGGATCGAGTGGGCCGTCCATTCACATCCTGCCTGCCATAGGGCAGATAAACAGAGGAAAACTGAGTAAATGGCCACATAATCAATAAGAAACATTATAAGGAGTTGCACATTTCATTGGCTGTGTTTGCATTTGGATAGCTGGCAAAAGTACACTGCTCAAATTTAGTGGGTTGGAGGTTGATTAGTTCTTAAATGAAGTGTCTCTTCAGGCTGGGGTGACAAAAACAGTAAAATGTGTGGGAGCATAAGTTGTGGATAGAAACGAACATGGAATTTTTGAAGTCATTTCACTTCACAGGATGCAATTCATTTATGCACTCCTTGAGATACCAAAACACCCCTGATCATGCTGTCTGTCCTGAAATAACATCAGGTCTTTATGAAAAATATCAGTAACACATGACGTTATGTCCCCCTATTTAGCATTTATTAGCAGTATACACATCCATTAAATGGTTTCATGGTTAACACTATAATGTAGTTATCTTCAGATAGAGACATTTTAAGTGCTTATTAATGTACAGTATCTGTACATGTTGAAGTTAAAACGTCTTACCATCAATCATTACAACATTAATGTCATTCATTATCTGTCTACACACCAACCTCCACTTATGAATGCCCTCTGGAGGACTTATGGTTGTTGACAAATACATTATGCAGATATAAGTATTATTTAATCAATTGTGATTGTTTATGCACTACCTATAAATGTGAAGAAGGGGAACTTAAAACGTCATGCCACCAATGGTTATCAGGAAGAACAGCTAAAATCCAAAACACCAATATTCTTCAAGAAGCTATATGCAACTTTAAGGGAGGATAAAGAGTCCAGTCAGAGCTTTATTTGGCCACTGAAAGGTATCACCTTGAAAGGTTGGAAATAATTGAACACCATGAAGTTCACTCTTGATTACCTTAATCATCTTTCTCCTAGAAAGGTCATTTTACAATCTGGTTAACTACGGACAATAAGAACCAATGACTGGTAAATGATGACATTCATAAGAGCTGCTTGTGGTAATGTCTAATTGGCAAGCTAACACTATTTTAAAGAGATTAGCAAGATGACGAACAGAATATGGAGCCAGATGTGACATGGCATGACAAACTGTGACCATTAAATACAGTGGATGACTGGAAAGCAATTCAACACCTCTTGTCGTAGTTACTAAATGGTCACTTCATGATTACTTTTCAATCTTTTTAACCATTCAAATAAATCTGACAAATCGGGTGGTGCCTTCTGAGTTATTCTTGTCAATCTGTGTTAGTAATATGTGTGGTTTGGAACTTTGGAACTAGCACAACAGATGGCACTTCCTGTAAAAAATCATCAAGTTTTGGTGGTTTTAATGGGTCTGATGGTCATTGCACATGATATGTAGAAAATTGTAATAATTCTGTTTTGCTACAATATAACTATCTGTCCATGGTACTCAAGGAATCCAATCCAAGGAAAAAGGGTTTTTTGTTGCAACATTAGTTTATAACTTTGAGCAAAACTTAAAGCTTTGTACTTGGTGTGTTTCACACACACACACACACACACACACACACACACACACACACACACACACACACACACACACACACACACACACA
>JAPMOB010214753.1:0-12961 GCA_029875015.1 Lepomis gibbosus
CAATGTTAAATGAACAGAAAATATGCAAATAAGCATTTAAATAAATGCTCTTCATATATACCCTTTTGTGTTTTTATTTAGGCTATAACACCTGTCTTAAAAGGGATACTGGAGCTTGGTTGGGGTGGTGGGTCTGCTTGCGGTGGGTGCCGGAAAATTTTCCCTATTTTGAAATCCAAAACTTGTGAGGTATGATTGATAGGCCGCACTCGCGTAGCACTAAGATCATATAAGCTTTTAAAGTATGGCAGGAGCCTACTTTATCTGACAGTCCCAGTGATTTAAAAGTATCCAAGAGCTGCTGACTTCTAGCAGGGGGAAAAAAGAGAGTTTAAGCAAAAAAAAAGCAAAGTAATGCAAGGAGAGGCAAGAGCAAGCAGCAAAGCTTCTGCACTGGAAGAAAGCAGGAAGGGCTCGGCATAGATCAAATATAAGGCCAAAATTATTTGATTTCTTATTTCAGAAGACAATTTGGAGACTTCTATTTTCTGTTTTGCACGGGCAGATGTAATGAAACCTATTTATGCAGATAGTAAGCTGTAAGATGTTTATTGACTATTTTAAAAATGTAATTAAAATTGTATTCGGATTCGTATTTATTTGTTGTTTTTACATGTTTATATTGTATCTCCTCCCCGCCATTTGTATCAATGAAGATAGACCATAGACTGTATGAAAATCAAAATATCTCAAAAAATCACAAAAACTGTGTATTATTCATGAAGGAGGGATTTATTGCAGGGCTGATGACTGGTAGGTGTACTACCCACAAACCTTGCAATTGGGGGTATATTGTTTATGTTTATCAAGTTTAACTTTAGTATTATGCTATTGTTTAAATGTTTAAAACATTGTAGTTTGAAAATTCACATTTTGAACCTCCTTGCAAACACATTTAATGGCTCTTCCACAATCACACATGCAGACACATATGTAGGCCCACGTGAAGAACATAGACTTTACTTTCTGTTTCAGAAGCAGTTCAAGTTCAATGTCTCTTTTTCAACACCAGAGGTCACATGTGCACATGAAATCTTTACACTTCACCACATCAATATATCTATTGATGCTTGGGCTGTACCTAGATTTTAAGTTATGTATGTTAAGAACTGTATCAATTTAAAAACACCCACATCAAAGTAAGGCATCCAACGCTTGAAGGAGCAGTTTGAGATGCCATTTTTGACATAAAGTTGACAAACATGCATGTATCCTTGTGAATTCGTAGTCCCTGGAAAATGTCGATAAACTTGCAATAATATATATGCAATTTGTATGATAGAAAGTCAAATCATATCAAACATGTAACGTTATCTACCTTCAAACAGCTGCAGACAAAATACCCTACTCCAGATGAGAGCGTTTGATTGCACGTAATCTGATTGACTGAAATCACCTTTGACGTCAATGAATGAGCTCTCGCGAGACGTCTCTTCGCCATCAGCCACGGGTGTGCGCTCGCTGTTATAAGCTCTTACACGTCCTCGTCCTTTCGTTCGTCCTCAGTGCAGGATAACGAGCAGCAGGCTCTCCTCGACTTCTTAAAAAGAACGAGCATTATAGCTGGGTTTTAAAACTAAATTAGCATCGTTGACATTCTCCTGTCCACTGCGCGACTGTTGAAGAGGGTTTCGCTATTAAGTGGGAAGTTTTTAACAGGTAAGTTGCTTATTTGGTGATCATCATCCTGACTTCTGGTTGTAGCTTCTTAGCTACTCTTAGCAGCCTAGCTAACCTTAACCTCGGTCAACCGGGCGAGGATCACGAGCGGTCGGGCTAATGTTATTTATACTCACTTCAAAGAGCGTGTGGACGCTTGTAAATGTGATTAGACACTCTTTTATTATAGCTTATTGACTGTTGATTAGATAAAAGTAGTTACACCTAATTGTATGCCTGTTTTTACGAGCTCAGTCTTATCCCTTTTCCGGGAACTTAAGGGGAAAGCGAGTGATTAACGTTACTCTGTCCAGGAATGTGTATAGACCCAGTTTCAACCGTGGGAAGGTTATGACACATGGATAGATGTTGCTCAAGATTTGTGATTTTTGTTTTTACGCAATGAGACTTTTTGAACGCGTTTATTACGATGTCATCACACACACAAATACGTTGTAATGAGCTTATAGCAGTTCATTCAGTCACAGAATTGGGAATTGTAAAGCATACAAGAGTTACAAGTTAAAAACGATAAACACAAAGATGTTTCAGGTTTCAGGGAGGTATTCTAAACATTCATTTTGTCACACAGCAACCTAGTGTAGCTCAAAGGTCCATTATTGACCTTAAATAATAGTTTGACTAAAAAAGTCTCCTAAGGTAAGGTCCACTTACTGGAAATGTAAGCCACCTCTTTTGACCTTCATTAGTGAATAAAATTGAGCAAATGTCATCCGCCTATGAAAATGTCAAATACATGGACTGTGTGCCAAACATTTCTAGTCAAAGTCTGCATTTTTTATTGTTTAATTAATGGTTCATCATTAACCACAATAAACAAATTTCCCCACCGGCCTTTTAAGTGTAATCTATCATTTTCAGTTTATGTCTGAACACTTTCAAGCCCAGTGACTTTTGCCCTGCCCTCCAAAAATGTATCAAAACCCAACAGTGAGTTTTCTCCTGAGCTATAAAGTGACTGTTACAATAATCAATTGGCCTTGTTGTGAGTAGTTTCATAGGGAACGGTTTTCTGACAAAGGACTCCTCTACTCTGTACTTTCTTCCCTGCACAGAACGAGGATACTTTAATTTGTGTATTATTGAGTTATTGTCTGTAAATGACACTGAAACTGTTTGGACAGATTGACTTGTATTTTAGGAAAAACAGGAGAACTGTGTTTTGGGGTATACTGTGTGTTTTTAAAGGGAAACAGCCTGCAAAACGTTTTTTGCAGCACATGGAAGCAAGTATCTGAACTGTCCCTGGTCACAAGTTTCAGTTACGTGTTAACTGTCTCCTTTAGGCCTCTGGACAGTCATCATCACCACCTCTGACTATGGATGTGATAGTGCGCCGCTGTCCATTCCTAGCTCGTGTGCCCCAGGCATTCTTCCAGCAGACCAAAAAGTCTATGTTGGCGTATGCCCAGCGATGCCCCATCATGATGGAGCTGGCCTCTAAACCTATGGCTCCATCAATGGCACGGGCCCTCTGCTCCTCCTCCTCTTCCTTCTCCTCCCACCAGAAGACTGAGGACACTGTGTCCTCCAGTGAAGGTGAGGTTGACAAATAAGGAGTAGGCCTTTTTCTTAACCTAGTTAACATTATAGCTACATTACATCAAGTGAAGTATCCCAGTTAATGTAAGAAATAATGTAATTACTATTTAATTCCAAAGTCGAAAACCTCTTTTGTCCACTTGCAGGCCTCAAAAAGGGAGGAGATTCCAGTTACCCTGCCGGCCACCCTGTGCCACCCTGCGGCCAGACGGTGGCCTCCAAATGCCCTTTCCTGGCTGCTGAGATGGGCCAGAAGAACAGCAGTGTGGTCCGCCAGGTCAGCATGGAGTTTCAAGAGGATGTTGAGGAAGTCCGCACTGTCCAGAAAGGTAAGAGTTGCTTAGAAATAAAATTGATAACCCTGTTTTGGCACATCATTTTTTAACATAATTTAATGCTAATTTGCTTGTGTCCCCTCTTGGCCTTTTTATAGAAGTGTCCTCTGCCCAGATGAAGAAGCCGTCCATGGCCACTGCTGTAAAAGGAAGCGGAGGAGAGCCAACCAATCTAATGAAGACCCTCCTGAAACAGCAACCTAAAAGGGTCTCCCACTTGCTGCAGGACAACTTGCCAGGCAGTCGTAAGTTTTATTTGTCTGCTCTGACAACTTCTTTAATTGCATATGTATTGACACAGAACCTCAAATCTAGTGTGGACGAGTTATTGCCAAATTTTCCAACGAGTCTGTGGTCATACTAGCAACAAGTTTACACTCAAATTTTGAAAGTGAATGTTTTTTTGTCCTTTTGAGTAAGATGAGCTGAGACTTTCATCTTGTTAGGCATTACTTCATCTGTCACAATCCAAACCACATTAAGCAAGCTTTGTCTTCCTGTTCTGCTCTAGTGTCCCGTTTCCATTACGATGACTTTTTTGAGAAGAAGATTGTAGAGAAGAAGAGTGACCACACATACCGTGTGTTTAAGACTGTGAATCGTCTGGCCAACGAGTTCCCCATGGCCAATGACTTCACAGGTTCTTTAGAAGACAAGAGGGAGGTGTCTGTCTGGTGCAGCAATGACTACCTGGGCATGAGTCGACACCCACATGTGGTGCAATCCATTATGTAAGTATTGGAAGAGTTTTTTGTGTGTGTAGTGTTGGAAAAACACACTTGAGTTGGTCCCTTGGTTCAAAAAGAGAAAAAAACTGAGAGACCAGTTGAGACACAGCACATAATTGAATACAACCTGACACCCGTGGTGATCCAGTCCATTGTTTGTAAGGGTATAGAGTTTTAGTTGGCCATAGTTTACACCTGAACCTCATGGGTCCCAGTTAGGTGGGATTTTATGTCTTCTTTTCCTTTCAGCTTGTTTGAGCTTGCCCAGTTCTCTCAGCAGTAACACCTTGAAGCAAGGTGTCCGTCACTAATAAGCAACTTTCCTGCTTAATTTTTAAATGCTTTCCAATTCTTGCAGCCTTTCCCCTCCTTGGGGATGTTTAGCTAAAAAAACAGTTGAGATTAAACGCATTTTTTGTCTTTCTTTCTTGTCCTTTGTTTCCAGGGATACTTTACGAAAGCATGGTTCGGGGGCAGGAGGCACCAGGAACATCTCTGGGACCAGTAAATTCCACGTGGAATTGGAACACGAACTGGCTGACCTTCACAATAAGGATGCTGCACTGCTTTTCACCTCCTGCTTTGTCGCCAATGACTCTACCCTCTTCACCCTCGCCAAGATGCTGCCAGGTATACAAAAAAATGTATAAGTTTACAATAAATCTGACATGTTATGTGCATTTATAGGTATTATAGTCATTAATTCAGGTTTGACATTAATACATTAAATGGAGTCACTTGGAAATTCTCTTATTCTCACTTCCTCTCTTTCTACGGAACTATTTTAGGTTGTGAGATCTACTCTGATGCCGGCAACCACGCGTCAATGATCATGGGTATCAGAAACAGTGGGGCTAAGAAATTCATTTTCCGCCACAATGACGTTGGCCATCTGCGAGAACTTTTGCAGAAGGGAGATCCCACAAAACCGAAGATCGTGGCCTTTGAGACCGTCCATTCCATGGATGGTTAGTTTGGGATGTGCTCATTACATGGTTGCTTTTTAATTGTCATTAAAGTTAGGAATCACTGCGCTGTGCTGTGCTGATTACAGCTACAAGTTTGTACAATAATGTTATTTAATAGTTTTCTAGCAAAGGAAATGTAGTTTATGTGTGTCAAGAATAAAACTGCCTGTAGTTTGGCTAGCAGCTGAACCTTTCTTTGTATCCTTTTGTAACATAGGTGCTGTGTGTCCACTAGAGGAAATGTGTGATGTGGCCCATGAGTTTGGTGCCATCACCTTTGTAGACGAGGTTCACGCTGTGGGCCTGTATGGCGCCAGAGGAGGGGGCATTGGAGACAGGGATGGCATCATGCACAAGATGGATATAATTTCAGGCACTTTAGGTCAGTATGTGATCTCTACTAAACCCAGTCACTGGTGATATTCTACTAAGTATTTTCAGTTTCCACTCTGAAGCCACGCTAAAGTGTTCTTGAGCCATTATGTGAATAATAAATTAGTTTCCGTTTTTCATTTTTCATGTATTTTTAGGAAACTACTCCCAGTCTTCTGTTTTGTTATGATACTCAGGATCAGCCTCTTCTGTGTCACCCAATATGCCAGAGGGCTTAAAGAGGCTGGAGCAGCTCTGTTGTTGCTAGGAGACTGGGGGTTCTTGTTGCGCTCTTATTGAATTGCTCTCTGTGTCTGTGTGTAGCTCTCAAGCTGAGGGGACAATTATTTCTAACTCAGAGCTCAACAGCCCCTTTTCTCCTGCAGCTGCCATTTCACAAAACAGGATAATCTAGTTTTTGAGATTTCAGTGGGTGGACTTTGCATGGATCCCTGAGCCTAATGTAGTGACTGTAAACAAGAATGTTTCAGAATTTTGAATTGTTTGTTTAAAGTATAAAAATTATGTCTCTGGAGGTGTAGCAACAGTCGTGACTATAAGAATAACCACATATGTGTCATGTCCTCTTCCAGGCAAAGCCTTCGGCTGTGTGGGCGGCTACATCGCAAGTACTGCTGCTCTGGTGGACACAGTGCGTTCCTACGCTGCTGGTTTCATCTTCACCACCTCTCTGCCGCCAATGCTGTTAGCCGGAGCACGGCGGTCGATTCAGGTTCTTAAGGGGGAAGAGGGCCGCGCACTGAGACGCAAACACCAGCGCAATGTCAAGCTGCTCAGGCAAATGCTGATGGACTCGGGGCTGCCTGTGGTGCACTGCCCCAGCCACATCATCCCAGTCCGGGTAATTTGTTTAATTTATCGCCCAGCTACATGAAAGTTGATACACACCAATGGTACACCCAGCTACAGTGCAATCAAAAACATTAAGTAGTCCTTTAGTCTGTTTCCCCAGTGCCTCTGTTCTAAAGACAGTGTGTTTCTCTTTTATTATTTTTAGGTGTCAGACGCAGAGAAAAACACAGAGGTGTGTGACCTCATGATGAGTCGCCACAACATCTACGTTCAGGCCATCAACTATCCAACCGTTGCCAGGGGAGATGAGCTTCTGCGTATCGCCCCAACACCTCACCACACTCCTGAGATGATGAAATACTTTGTTGGTAAGAAGATCTAGTAGTCTTGTTAATGTATGTCAGTTAAAATGTAAATTCACCTCACTTCCCCTCATTTGTTTTGAAGATATGCGTTTTTTACAGATCTGATTTGATCAAATAGCAAGAGTCGGTTGGTAAACTTCAGTCTGAATGTAAATTTTATACATGGGGTGATTTCCCCGTGCTTCACCATTCTTAAAAGACAATTTGTATTCAGTGAGACTTCATCACAGCAGCTTTAGCAACGTCAGCTTTCTGTTATTAATCAAAACTTTTCTGTTTTCCCTCTACAGAGAGGCTGTTGCACACGTGGAAGGAGGTGGGCTTGGAGCTGAAGCCCCACTCATCAGGAGAGTGTACCTTCTGCCAGCAGCCACTGCACTTTGAGCTGATGAGCGAGCGAGAGAAGTCCTACTTCAATGGCCTCAGCCACCTTATCTCAGCCTGCGCATAACACTAATCACTACTGTTGGCTCGAGACGGCACACTCATGCTCAACCCATTCCTCTGTCACTGTCATAGAATGTATTAAAAGTCCTTCTAAACACATATTTAAAATCTGTCAGATGTTCTATATGCTAAAAATAAAATATGAGTAGAAAAACTTTGTTTGTTTCATGAGTTTTATAAAGCAACGACCAAATCTGCTGGTTTTATAAGGAACCAGTAATAAGAATGGAAATTAACTTCCATACACATGAAATCTTTGGCTGACGTACATTCAGCACTTTTGATCCTTTTGGGTTGTCCTCTAGTAGACATAACTACATTATCATAAATGGGATGGTGACGCTATAACCGAGTTGTAACCGAATTGTAATCATTAAGTGACCTAGGCTAACTGACGCTACATTATTTTGTTGTTACAAGTAGGCCTTTAGTCGTGCTGACGCTCAGGCTTACTGAATGCTCTGGCAAGGCTATGAAAATGGGTCATAACCATAGATTGTATGGGGGGGGCAGTGGTCACAACAGCTAAACATAAGGCTAAATCTTTGTACTAGTGGCTACTGTGAGAGTAATCCAATTATTTTGCTCCACTGGCCTGCTTGTGAGAAATGTAGGCCATTGAAAAAGACTTTTCCTTTTTGGTGCTAATAAATATGAAAGGCCATTTTGCCCCAGTGTCATGAAAAAAGGATCCTGTAAGTTGAAATAATGCCTTTATATCTAAATATAAAGAGAAAATCATTAATCTAATTATTTTGAGAAAGTGACTTGACTTACAGGATCTTTTTGTTTTTCGTCACACTAGACTGAAATGGACTTCCACAGTTAAACACATGGAAGAGACAATTAGCAATGAATCCATTTGTTATTCAATTTTCTGAAATACAAAATACCATCACATTTTCAATTAAGTTATTTGTCCTATTTTTATGTTTTATTCTCAGAGAAACATCTGTGGAAAATAACAAAATATGAATGAATTCAGGTTAGTTGTGGTTTTGTGCATTTTACAATTACATAAAACATAATAGTGTAATTTAATGTAACAGATTGAGCATTGCGCCATTTTATCAAGTGATATCTTGTACTATTATGTTTGAGTGGAACCCACTAACCCACTGTCCTGTAAATTCAAACAGACATTACATATATGTTGTTGTAAGACATGAGGTGACCCAGATTCCCAAAATAAAAGAGGTCACAGTGGTCGCAACACAACCACGCATCCTCAAGATTCACATAAGCCTCAGACTCTTATTTTACCTACCATACACGGCTCATGTTCACTGTTCGCTGTTGTAGCAGATTTAAAATGAAGCCTCACGCACACAGACTAGTTTTGAAATTATTTGGATCACTCTTGAATCACTTCTGATTTATTCAAAGGTACTTTAATCCATGGCCTTACTCACAATCTTGCATAGACAGATTATACATTTGGACCGTTTCACAAGTGTTCAGGTGTTGAAACAGCCGCTGTTGCCTCATAGGAAGCAGGACTATTTTGAAAATGGAAGTGAGAAGAAGTTTTAGCTGTTACATGGAATTGATGTTGCCATTGATTTGTGTAAATAAAGATACTTCCACTTTTGAGTTTACAGTTATGTTGACAATACATGTTAACATCACAGTCACACTGCCTGTCTGATCGGCCCGGTTTAGTTTAGGTCTCTGTGAGTTTTGCTTATTGGTCTGTTCAGTATCTGTTATTTTGTTTAGATTCATTCTTGCCTGTTCTGTGTTTTGGGATCCACTGTTGTTTGATTCTTGTCTTGTCTTTTGGAACCTGTTTGCCTGGTGATAGTTATTTACCACTCCTTGTTTGGCTGTTTTATGTAAGTTTGTTCTGTGATTCTGGTTTCAGTCTGTTTCCATGTTTTATCTGGTTTTGATGTGTCTGCTTGTTTTCATGATTGTTGGGTGTAGTCTTTGTTTTGTTCATTTGTCTTATCATGTTTTGGTCTGAGTGTCCTGTATATCTGTTAATAGGTATTCATGTTTCTGTTGGGATTTGTCTTTGGCTTTGTTAGTAGCTCTGTTAGTTTGGGCCTGTTTGGTATCTGTCTGTGTGTCTGTCAGTTCATCACCCTGCCTGTGTCTGTCTGCTGTCATTATTAGTATCACCTGATTATGCTCACGCCCTCCACGTTAGCCAGTGCTTAAATGTTTCTTGCTTCTGTTTAGCCTTTGCTGGTTCGTTGTATGTTCATCCACTGCCGTGTGTCTTGCTTGCCTGCCTGTTTCTGCCTCTGAGTCCTGCATTTGGGCCCTGCCTGCATACACGACAAACCCTGACAACCATGCACTCAAACATGTTTAAGGCAATTTATAGCACTAAAGATTCACAGATTCACTGTGTACCTAAAAACATCTGAAGACACACAATGGTGCAACAGTTTGGTACACTACGTTTAGAGGAACATCTCTCTGGGGCCAGAAAGAAGAGAAATTGTGTTTTAAATGGACAAATCAGCTCTTTAGGGTACAAAATATTCCAATATTTTGCATTGAGAGTTTGTAGTGCAGTCAGACACGACAGTTTGTACTGCAATCAGACACAAGAGCATGGTTTTGAATTCAGAAGTAGAAAGCACATTCTGGTTCACTACATGTATTTTCGTGCAGCTTCACATTTTAAGATACAAAGATTCCAGACTAGTAAATAGTGAAAAAAAAACATTTATGTCTTGGTTAGGTGGTAATAAAAATGCTAAATACCAAATTACACTTGAGAATGTGTTTAAATTGTTTTTTATTACAATATTATAACAACAAGCACAGTAGTGCTTTTACATTTGTCATATTTTTTAAACTTTTTATTTCCTTGGATGAATATGGTAAAAAAAAAAGCAGGTTGTTATATTGGCAGCCAGACCTCAATGTATGGATACTTTTAACCCACCAAAATGATTTCTGATAGGAAAAATATAAATAAATTGACATTATCCACTTGCAAGCAACAATGAACTGGATGTCATCAAAACTGAACAAATATTTCAAAAGAGGAAACTGCAATGGCACCACATAGAAAACAAGTTCAATAATCTGCCATTAATAGCTAATCACTGTGTCTCCCTTTTAAACTTTTCTAAGTTTGATTGATGTTCTATCTCTGGGCCAGCCTGCAATAAAATCAAACAAAGACCATAACCAACTACATTATCTGTTACAAACACACAGAGCGGGCTAAACAGACAGCTCACTGCCTACAGATTGTGTGAATAGTAATGCTGTACTTTGTCATTTGCAATGGTGGAAAGTAACATTTCCACATACTGTACACAATTTTGCGGTACTTGTACTTCACTTGAATATTTCCATTTCTTCTACTTTCTACTTATGCTTTGCTACATTTCAGAGGCAAATATAGTTACTGGTTACTTTTCAGAGTAGTATTTTACACAAAAGAAGAGAAGCTTATGTGAAAAATAATACAATATTAAAGATTAAATTGTTTCTCAAAATTTTCTCCTTCAGACCTCTCATATGAAATCGATGTGTAGTTGTGTCTCCTTATGTTTCAGATGTCTTCGAGTTGTTTCATTTAAATTATTGTTTTTGGCCCAAACGTCAAATAATCTGATATTTCACAACAAAGCAAAGATTACAGAAAAGTCCACAATGTAAGTACAGATTTGTGTATGAGAACTTTGTTTTTTTCATGATTTATTAGGCGGCCATTCAAGGGACCCCAATTCTATGTTGTGAACCACTGCTCTAAACATGCTAACGGTATGTAATGTAAATAAAACCCCACCTCGAGATGCTACAACAGTAAAATACTGCTTGCATGCTTTTACTTTTGATACTTAACTACATTTTGCTGGGGTGTAAAATGCAGGACTTTTGGTGGTAAAAGATTATTTTTGCAGTGTTGTACAAGTCATTTTAGCAAAGCAGTAAAGTAAAGGATCTGAAAAAGTCTTCCCATATTATACCAGATTCAGTCATCAATTCAGTCAGAACTGTTAGAACTGTGTAGGGCCAAGCAGAGAGCTCAACCACATCTACCACAGTATCTTCTGGCTAATTCACTCCTTTGCTATTTTTATACCATCAACTATGTGACCCACATCACTGCCCCTAAACACACACACACACACACACACACACACACACACACACACACACACACACACATACACTTATATACATGTACAAAAATAAACCCATGTGTACAAATGCACATATTTCAAGATTCCAATATTTAGTTGTCACATGCTCATAATCCTTGCAATAAAAAACAGGATGGTACTTTTCAGGCTGTGATAAAACAAAAGTGCAATAATGAATTTAAATTAAAATGCTAAAGTGTATATTGGTCTGATGTACAAGTGTAATTTTTCAGTATATAAAAATGCGAGAGGGGCACGGCTCACTTGTTAGAGCATGTCCGCAGGTCCAAATCTAGCCTGCTGCTCTTTGCTGAGTGACGCCCTACCTCCCTCGTTTCCTCTCTATCCACTGTCCTATCAAAATAAAGGCAGAAAACATGCACAAGATAGAGATGTGGAAAGCAGGAAAGAGGAGGGAAGTGCAATCTTGTACAGGGCATTTGTGTCTTTGTACAGAGAAGTTGCTGCATTCATTATGTTTCTGACTCATTCATTCATTTTTCCCCTTTAAAGTGTGATCTATCAGAGTCCATGCACATAGAGCATGAAACGATCATCATGCTTTTCCCAGTTTAACTGCAGAATGCAGATTTGAGAGAGTTGTGTGATCTCCCTGACCCCACAAGCTAGCTGCATGTCCTTCACCCTTATTATCCACCATTTCCATGACTACTGATTTCTACATAGCTTTCAAACTCTGAGGGTTCTAGGCAAAAGCAAGGCGCAACGAAACTAACAGCAGGCTCACAGCTGAGGTTGAAAGAGTCAAATACTTCTCACAATGAATGACTCTGTTTCAGGATCAGAATCAGAAATACTTTATTGATCAACCCCCAAGGGGAAATTCTTGAGTCACAGTTACTCATATTGTATAAAAGGATAGCACTAATAATAAAAAAGTTGGTAAATAGAACATAAAGAAGTAAACAATCTATAAAATAAATTTAAAATATATTGAGGAAAATGACATAAATATGACATGAGTATAGTGATAAGTAATAATAAATAATAAATAGTGGCCATTAGGGATGTCCAGATCCAATCACGAGATCGGAAGTCGGGCCCGATCACGTTGTTTCAGACTCGATCGGAATCGGACGTTACCTCCCGATCAGGACTCAGATAGAAATGTATATATATGTATATATAGATGTGCTTTCCAAACACTGTGGCACTTTTATTTTTGTATTTGTTTACATGCCTGCTGGGTATTTTAAGTTGAGGTGCTATTTGTTTTTATCATAGACTTTTTTTATATTTACTGTTGCACTAAAGTCCAAAGTATTATAGAAGTATCGGATCGGGAATCGGTATCGGTAGATACTCAGAATCAAATGACTCGGACTCAGACTCGAGGGCAAAAAAACCTGATCGGGACATCCCTAGTAGCCACGGTACAAATAGCACATATAGTACAATAGCACAAATAGTGTTGAGTTTGAATGTATTAAAAAACCTTAAATATTGCAGTACTGAACAGAGTAGAGAATTTTTTATCTGTGTAATAGGGTCATATGTGAACATATCTCTTGTTCTCTTGACTTGGAGGACCTCCAAGTTCATAGCCCCTCCTCTTTCATTTGTTCATCTGTTGTT